>PVIW01002652.1:145966-184949 GCA_004026585.1 Noctilio leporinus
ATCTATTTTGTCTGAAATCAGTATTGCTACTCCAGCTTTTTTTTCATGTCCATTTGCTTGATATATAGTTTTCCATCCCTTCACTCTCAATCTGTGTCGATCTTTTGTTCTGAGGTGGGTCTCTTGAAGACAGCATATATGTGGGTCATGTTGTCTTATCCATTCGGCTACCCTATGTCTTTTGATTGGTGCATTTAATTTGTTTACATTTAAGGTTGTTATTGATTGATAATTATTTATTTCCATGTCCCCACTTTGTACCTGTGTTCCTCTTTGGCTGTCTCTGTTTCTTCATTTTGTTATTTATTTATTTAATTTATTTATTTTTAAAGATTTTATTCATTATTTTCAGAGAGAAGGGCAGGGAGGGAGGAAGAAAGGGAGAGAAACATCAATGTAAGGTTGCTTTTCACCTGCCTCCAGCTACAGACCTGGCTGGTGACCTGGCTTGCAACCTTGTTATGTGCCCTGGCTGGGGAATCGAACCAGTGACCTTTGGGTTCGCAGGCCGGCACCTTTTCCACTGTGCCACCAGCCAGGGCTTTCATTTTGTTTTTTAAAGCAGACCCTTTAGCATTTCATGCAATGCTGGTTTGGTAGAGGTGTATTCTTTTAGTCTTCTTTTGTCTAGGAAACTCCTTATTTTTCCATCCATTTTGAATGAGAGCTTTGCTGGGTAGAGTATTCTTGGTTGCAGACCTTTGTTTCACATTGCTTGAAATACTTTTTGCAATTCCCTTCTGGATTGAATTGTTTCTGTCGAATAATCATTTGATAGCCTTATTGGAGCCCCCTTATATGTTATTTTCTGTTTCTCTCTTGATGCTTTTAGGATTCTCTCTTTGTCTTTGAAATTTGTCATTTTAATTATAATGTGCCTTGGAGTTGGTCTGTTTGGGTTGATCTCCATTAGGACCCTCTCTGCTTCCTGAATTTGAGTAATGTTTTCATTCATCAAGTTAGGATAATTTTCTATTATTACTTTTTTGAACAGGTATTCCATTCCTTGTTTCTTTTCTTCTGGTATCCCTATGATATGGATATTATTGCATTTCATGTTGTCCTGTAGCTCTCTTAAAATCTCTTCATTCTTTTTCAGTCCATTTTTTTGTTGTTGTTGCACTGTCTTTTTTTTTTTTCCCTGTTGCTTTTTTCCCTGTTCTTCTAATTCACTGATCTGGGCCTCTGCTTCCTGTAATCTTCTTTGGATTCCTTGTATTGGGTTGGGGGGCGGGTTTAATTCATATAGCTCTCATTGTAAGTCAGGTGCTTGAGGTTAGCAGAGATCCATTTCCTGAGTTTACCTCTTTTTCTTTATCAAGTTCTTGTGCAATCTACAGATAGGCTTAAGTGTCTTGGGAGGTCAGGACCTAGTAATTTGGGATCTGTCACTGTCAGGGCTGGATCCGAGTGCCACGCCCCTATAGGCTAAGGCTCTAGCAGCCATGTGCAGCTGGTTCTACAGAGGCGGGTGTGGTGGCCTGTCTCTTCACTGGTGGTTATTCTAAGTGGGTTCTAGTCTCTGGGCTTTAAGGGTGGTGGTGAGCTGCAGCTGGCTGCATAGTCTCCTAGGTGGGTTCCACCTTCCCCACCTTCACCTGCTCTGCGTAACATTGTGTGGGAGAGGACTTCTCTTTCTGCTTGTGTTGTGAGCTGGCTTCTCTGCTGGTGGTGGCTGCACCTCTGCTTTTCTGCTGCTGGTGCCTGTGCACTCCTGCATGCTCCTGTCTGGCATTGCAGGCAGGGGATCTCTTGTCCCCCAGCTCTGGTTCTGGGAGCCAAGCTCCCTCTCTCTGTCAGCCATGGAGCTTGACACTCACTCAGTCCCTCCCCTACAGGAGTTGAACTCCTCAATTCTCCTGAGTTTGCTGCACAAATGTCCACTCACTCATAGATCTCTGCAGCCTCTGGACTGTGCATCTTGGAATCCAGATGCTTACCACACTAGTTCTCTGGGATTTGCACCTGTCTCATGTTCCTTACTCCATACTCCAGTCACTTTGGCACTTGAGAAAGCTGTCTGTGTGGCCCACTAGTTCGCTGCCTTCTTCCCCGTTTTGTTGTTATAGTTAGTTTCATGGTGAAATATTAATTTGCTTATTTTTGAGCTCATTGGCTAAATATAGTTAAATGTTTTTCCCTAGGAAAAGGGAAGGAGAAAAAGAAAGGGAGAGAGGGAGAGATGAAAGGAGGAAGGAAGGAAAGAGAGGGGGAAAGAGAAATTGAAATAATTTTGTGGCCTATTTTTCCTGTCAAGAGTATTCCCTAAAGTGTCTCTCTGAAAATTAAGACTCTCCACTGTTGTCATTAGAGATTTTCCTCAGAAATAGGCATAGGAAAGGCTTGGTTATACAAAGAAAGCAGGTTCTTTCTTATGGAACTTCTCAAAGGTCTCAATGGGCATGATGGCCCCTCAGGAATGCTATTGCAAGTAGTACCATTTTTTACACTTATTTGACTATAAATTGTTATGTCTCAAAATCTCTCTCAGGACTGCTGCCCTTCAGGACTCCAGGAACTTGATTTGGAACATGGACAGCAGCTGTAGTATTCCTCTGTAACTCTTGACCATATTCATTGGTGGCTAATTAAATATAAGAGGACTCTGAATCAGTAAACAATTAATTTCAATGTTTTTCAAGCATCTTGCTAGAATGCTTTAAAGCCTGTTTAGAAACAAAGAATATGATTGCAAAAGTTTCTCTAGATAGGCCAATTCTCAGAAACATTCTCCAGGAGAGAAACGTCATCTGGTTTGTGGAGACAGCTGTCATGCCTACACCCCGGGGGAAAATGTGTCCCACCAGCACTCTACTACCATGTTTACTCTACCATAGAAAATTGAATTAATGGCCAGTTTTTGAAGTGATATAACTGGACTGGCTTTGTCATCTTGGATTAACAGTGAGTTGTTTTCTCTCTTTTAGGGACAGGATAAAAAATGTCAATACTCACTTCTCCAAGAGGAAAAGTAGAAGTCGTTCATTGCCGAAGGACAGAGTCGCAGGATATTTATTGCATCCAAAACCTCATTAGAAAATTTACGCAGAAGCTGTTTGGGAGGCTAAGTATCATCTATCTCCTGTAAGTATGAGACTAAGTAAGCTTAACTATGTTTATCAGTTTATCACATGCCAGGAAGGAACCCTACTCCCCCACTTGGTTGTCCCTGTGAGGCTTATGGAGAGGAAATGGGCAGTTTGAAAATCTGCCCTACTGAGAAGGAGATCTTTGGAAACGATCAGTCTCTAAGTGCTGTCACAATATACAAGTTGGGAGGGTATTTCATGGGTTTTGGATTCAGGCAAACTTGGGTTCAAATCTCAGCTGCCCCATCCACTAGTAGAGTCACTTGGGGCAAGTTAATAATGTTATTTATCAGTTTTGAGAATTTAGTTTCCATCAGGCTCTGAATTTTGCTAACATCATCTTATTTAATACTCTGTTACTTCCCTGAGGTAGCCACTATCATGTTTATCTTAAAGATGAGGAATGAAGGCCTACCAAGGTCAAGCAGTTAGTAGGTGGCAAAGCCTGGATATACTCTTATCCACTGCTGTTTAAATAGTCTTCTAAATTTCAAAATATGCATAGATTTCTTTCTTAAAAGATATTTTTTTTCTCCTTATTTTGCTCTTTTGGATACCAGAATGTAAATATCCTATAATCTTTCCTTAGTTTTATTGAAGAAAGTAAGAGCTAACTCAGTATTTTGGATTTCATAAAGCTTCATATGAAATACAATTGAAATATTTTCACTAAGGCTAGCCTAAGACATTAAAATTTGTAATTCCTGATTAGCTCACTGATGAGTATAACATCAATTGGCACAATTTTGTTGCAGAGCAGTAGGGCAATATGTATAAAATACTTCAAAATGTAAATATCAATGAAATGATTTCATTTATTGGCATTATGGTAGATTAAATACCTTAATGATATACTCTGGATGGAAACAATGTGTTAACATGTGCACATACATATTAAGGACTGTGCAGTGAAGGTTATCAGAATGAAATTAAAAGCTTCAGGGGAACGGCAGGTCTCAATGCTACTTTTTCCTTGAGTATTTTTGCTATGTTCTAGAAACTTGTTCATGGTAAGGATGAATAAGATATAAGCCTACTAGAGAAAAGTGAAAAGTAAGCAAATTAGCCCATTTCAACCTTAGCATGAATTGAAGCCTCCTCCAAGAATTCATAGGCATATATTGACTTGAAGACTATATTAATTACAATTTGTGGTCTCGTAAAGCTTCAGAACATCCCAAATAATGACTACATTTTCAGATAAACAAAAACTGATTTAGTTTACCAATGTATGTCCAGAGGCTGATTAAAATAAATACAGGTCAGGTCACAAGAGATGGATCTTCAACTTAAACTATAGATAATATAGAAAAAGTCCCAAGGAACATGAGCTCTCAGTTAAATATTGCAAATATACAAGGATACATACACCATTATTGAGAACCACCACAACAAAAATGTCCAGCAGAATCAGATTCTCAAAGGCTTCAGATATTAAGTCAGACAAAGAATATAAAATAACTAAGCTTACTATATCTAAAGTGAGAAGATAAGTCTTAAAAGATAATATAAATTAAAAATGAGGTTTGAAAAAAGTTAAATAGACCATCTAGAAATGAAAATACAGGGGTAGGCTGTCCGCCCCCCCCCCCCCCCCGGCATCCCTTACCAGCAAAGGCTGTCAGCTCCACCTTCAGAGCACATCCAGAACCCTGCATCTTTTCTCCACCTCAGTTCTACCACACAAGTCCGAGGCACCAGCATTTTTGCTTGAGTATTACAACAGCCCCCTAATTGGTCTTTCTTCTTCTGCCTTTATGTCAACTGTTGCCCATACCCCCTCCTACAATAACCGGAGTGTCATAATTCAGACGTTTTGGACTCTATTATGCTTCTACTGAAAACCCTACACTGGTATGCCATCTGCCTACCATGAACTGGTGCAGAGCTCACCCTTTTCCCCCTCTGGGCTTACTTCCCTCAATCAACACTGACTTCCTTTATTTTTTTCTATAACATCCCAGGCACACTTGTGCTTCCCCATTGCAACTCAGGTGCTACCTTCTCCTGGAAGTGCACTGTACTCACACATGCTCTCCCTTTTATTTTTTTTCTCCATAGCACTTGCCACCAGTTGATATTCTGTGTGTTTTATTTTATTTTTTAAAAATTGCCTGCCTCCATTCACTAGAATGTCAGCCTTGTGAGGGCAGAGGCTTTTACCTGTTTCTTGCTGTAACCCCAGAGCCTGGAGCAACACTTAGTGCTTGGTAGCTATTTAGTGTTTGTTGCATTAATGAATAAATCCACTGCTAGCCATGGGACTATGTATGGGCTACCTGATCTCCATAAGCCTTAACTTCATTTGTGAAAAGGACAGTTGTAGCTAATTTACAGGATGAGTAGGACAGTGAAAATAACATATACAGAGCCATACATAGTTCCTAGGAAGTGCTTATAAGTTTTTCCTCCCTCTGTCTCTGCCTATAGGAGAGTAGGGACCAAGCTTGGACAGAGGTGAGTTTTTCTATCATTTTCCTTCCCTTCCCATTCCAGCAACTGGGCAGCCATAGAACAGGATGAGGCACTACTTACTTGATAAGTGCAATGGAATTCTCTTCCATATACGTACGTCATTGAAAGAAAACAACAAGCTGCAGCACATTGTGCAGAAGGGAGGTGTGACCACCTCTGAGAAGGGGAAGTGAGTGGCAGGGGTTCAAGAGTGCTAGGTGTGGTGGGTGGGCTTCCAGTGTGTACCCTTAATAGTCTTCTGAATCTTTACCACTTGAACAAATTTCCTCATGTGAATAAATTATAATTTCATTAGCAAACGTGCAGTTCTGACTGGGAAGGCCGATGATTAGGTGATCACAAGTTCTTCTTCACCCTCCAATGGTGTTCAGAACATAGAATGCAGGGCTGGGGATGGACTGCAAGTGGGAACTTCCTATAGTTTTTTTTTTTTTTTTTTCAAAAAAAGCTTCTACAAATGTGTTTTCTCAGATTCTCTGTATTTGAGAAAACACAAATTATCTGTGAATATTTAGTATGTAGATACTAAATAGGTGAAAATTATTATTTTGTATATTTTATTGATTATGCCTATACAGTTGTCCCAAATTCTTTTCACTTCACTCCCCTCCACCCAAGCCCCCACTCCTCCTGTAGTGCCACTCTCCTCTTAGTTCATGTCCATTAGTTGTGCATACAAGTTCTCTGATTTCATTCTTTCCTCTATTATTATCTTGTCAGTCTATCTTGTACCCACTAACTGTGTTTCCTAATCCCTGCACCATTTCTCTGTTCTGTCTCTTTACCCCTCCCAGCTGATAACCCTCCCAACAATCCCATAGCTATGATTCTGGTCCTATTCTGGTTGTTTGCTTGTTTTCCTTTTCCTTTTTATTTTTTAGGTTCTTATGTTATTTTTAGGTTCTGTTGTAAGTTTGTTATCATTTTATTGTTCACAATTTTGATCTTTTTCTTAGTAAGTCCCTTTAATATTTCATATAATAAGGGATTGGTGATGATGAACTCCTTTAGCTTTACCTTGTTTGAGAAACACTTTATCTGCCCTTCCATTCTGAATAATATCTTTGCTGGATAGAACAATCTTGGTTGTAGGTCTGTGGTTTTTATCACTTTGAATATTTCTTGCCAGCCACTTCTCGCCTGCAAAGTTTCTTTTGAAAAATCATCTGATAGTCTTATAGAAACCCCTTTGTAGGTAACTCTCTTCTTTTCTCTTGCTGCTTTTAAGAGTCTCTCTTTATCCTTAATCTTTGACATTTAATTATAATCCTTTTTGGATCAAGCTTGTTTGGGACTCTCTGTGCTTCCTCGACTTGTATGTCTATATCCTTCACCAAATTCAGGAAGTTTTTTCTTTATTATTTTTTCACAAAAGTTTTCAATTTCTTGTCCTTCCTATTCTCCTTCTGGCATCCCTGTTTCAGATGTTGGCATGCTTAAAGTTGTCCCAGATGTTCTTAAGCCTCTCCTCATTTTATTCAAGTCTTTTGTCCACTTTCTGTGCTGGTTGACAGTTTATTTCTTCCTTATGTTCCAAATTGTTGGTTTGAACCCCATTTTCCTTCCCTTCACCATTGGTTTTGTGCGTATTTCTCTTTGTTTCACTTGGCCTAGCCTTCACTTTTTTTTTTTTTTTAATTTTATTGTTGTAGCCTTCACTTTTTTCCGTATGTGTTTACTGTACTTAAACGTATCATCAAATCTGAGGGCATCTTTATTACCAGCATTTTAAAGTGTGCATCTGTTGGGCTGGCTATTTATTCGTCATTTAGTTAGGTTACTGGGACCTTGATTTGTCCTCTTTTTTGAGTCATTTCTCAGTTTCCACATCTTTACAGGCTCCAGTGTGCTGTTTCTTGGGTAAAGCTTTCATACCTGTTACTTGTAAGGGGCAGAATCTTAGGTATTCATCAGGTTGGGGAGACCCATTTTACCCAGTTGTGGCACTATATGTGGGGGAGGGGTCAGAAAGGGGATTAGGACACTTCCTCAGTACTTGCCCCTTTTTCAGGCACTTCTTCTGCTTCCTCTATGGGGCTAGCTCCTCTCTAGTTCTGTGATCCCCAGAGTGGGTGGATCTGTGGACATTTCAGAACCATGAGGGCCTCTAAACGGACTTTTCTGTTAGACCGATAGCTCCTCCACCCCAACTCCCGCTGATTTTCACAGTTGGAAAAAGCAATGTGATTTTGTTTTGTCCCCTGGTGCTGGAACCATGAGCTGTATGACCTGGTCTGGTACCAGGAACATTTAATAGTTGTCCCTACTGCAGTTCTCTTCTTGCCAGCTGACCCCTGCTGCACTCCTGTCTATACCTCCAACTTGTGCAACTGCACTGCCAACCCAAATGGGCAATCTGTTGGCCTAACTGCTTCCTGTGTCCTGGCTCTGCCCCTCCTACCTGTCTGGATAAGTATTTCTATCTTCTATCTTTTGTTTGTTGGACTTCCAGGACGTTTTAACATTCTTGAATTTCTGGATGTCTAGTACTGAGGTAGATGTATCTGCTTTTGGTTGTGGAGGGAGATGCAGCGTGTCTACCTATGCCTCCATCTGGGACCTAAATAGCTGAAAATTATTTATAGCCACTTGTTTCTGAAGGTGGGCTTCATATCCTTGCTTGGTCTTGAAGTGGCTGCCTATTTACTCAAGGGTATCTTGAGTGGACATATTTAATATATTGGTGTTTTTTGAATTAGCAGGTATGAAAAATGTATCATGTGAGAAGGGAGTAGTGAGAATTTTTAAAATATTAAAATGGGATTTTTATAATAAAAGGTTGTGAACCTCCTTAGAAGTATTTTCAGAAGTAAAAATAAATTCACATTTTCATTAATATCATGGTACTCCCCAAACAGCTGCTATCCAGCTCATAGAATCTTTCATTTTTTATTTTAAGTAACTCTGTCCCCATACTGGGCCAATTTTGAATCTTACATATTTTACAGGCATTTCTAAACCAGTGGCTTCTTTTCTAGCTTATTCAGTTTCATCTTATTGACTTACAGCTAAAATTTACCTCACCTAAAAATCCTGCTAAATTTTGGGGGAAAAAATGAGCAGATTAGGCATAGCAGATGACCGAGGAAAGGGCCAAAAGGATTAGCCATGCTGAGTGCAGAAGGCAGTGTAGTGGGGAAGACAGGGAACATGAACACTCCAGTCAGGGTACACTGGACAGAGAGAGAACGGTGAGTTCTGTGTCATTTCTGCTGCTAAATAACAGAAAATGGACATTTCGCACCAAGATTTCCATCAAATATTGTTAAATAAAATGAGTTTTGCCTAAACTTGGGAAATTCCCTAAACCAATTGAATAAGTGAGACATTGCTACATGAAAACAACTCTGATTTCTATTGGTGAATAATATCTTTGAGCTTTAATATATTTTGTGTGAGAGATTATACCTGTGTTTGTTTATTTTAAGAGGGCTCCTTAGGTTACGATTTGGCTTATTATAAAGAATAATTTTAAATCAGATTTAAAAACACCTTCTCACTCTACCTTTTCCTTTTTATCCGCCCTGTACAGGACCTAATGGCTAGGAGGTGATAAGGAGTGGAAATTATACTTACAAAGAGATAATGCTGCAACTTTTTGCAGTCAGTCATTTGTAAATTGCAGTGCATTTTCCCATTGATACAATGTTATTTGTGGCTGGTTTCCCAGGCCAACCCTACTTAATCTGTAATATCTCTGTGGTACAGTATTGTCCTAATTATGTTTTAGAACCCAACACCATCCTCGGCTCCCATGGATAAATGCATTTTAAGTCCAAATTGGGATTCCAGGAACACATCTCTCTTGCTTCTCTGAGGGAATGGCGGTTGACCTGTCCTAGCTCTTGCCCATTTCCTTCTCATCCACACCACCATTGTCATCACTGACAAGTGAGGGATCCTGTGCCCTGCATATGTTCTCATCCAAGTTAGAGCGAGGACTCTCAGTATAAAGTTGTAGGTCATGGCTCTGGAAGCCAGGGTCAGGGGAGCCCTGAGGACCAGGAGCAGGAGGGAGCTACTGCAGGGCCTCAGTGGATCAACTGGAGAGGTCGAGAGGGGCCTGCATTTTTCTGCTGAGTCCTTTGTGATGATACTGTATTCTTGGGACCTGAGAGTAGTTTGCTGCCTTTTTTTTCCATGATAGCCAGTGCTTTGGTGAGGCCCTTGGGCAGGGTGCACCCTTGGTGGAGCCCCATTTAATTATGATATGTGACCTAGTCCTATGAGAGAGGATGGTGTCTGTAGGCACTGATATCAACATCCCTAGCATATTGTTTTTCAAAGATGCCCATACTTCTGGTACATGCCCAAGACATTAAAAAATATATATTCATTGTTTCCAGAGAGAGAGGAAGGGAGAGAGGCAGAGAGGGAGAGTAACATCAGTGTATGGTTGCCTTTCACCTCTCTCCAGCCACGGACCTGGTTGGAGACCTGGCTTGCAACCTGGTTATGTGCCCTGGCTGGGAATCGAACCAGCTACCTTTGGGTTTGCAGGCTGGTGCCTTATCCACTGTGCTACCAGCCAGGGCCCCAAGAAATTTTGGTTTTTAATGTTATAGCTTTATTTTTATAGTTGTTCTCTATTTCCAGTAAGGGGTTTCCATTTATGATAGTTATGTAAATTTCCTATTGAATTACATTTATTTAAGCCAAAGTGAACTGGTTTGAAGATGAAAAATTAGAACCAAAAGCACACATGTGTGAGAGACTGCTCTTTGGTGGACAGCTCTAGGGAAACAATACACCATCAAATGGGGAAAAAAGCAATTTGAGTTGTGTGATTTCATTTTTAAAAGCACACAAAGTACCTTTCAGTGCATAGCTGTCCTCCATACAAGGCAATATGGAAAGGTAGATACTAAAATGTTGACAGATGTTGGTTATCTATGAGAGGTGGTATTTAGGGTGATTTTTCAAATTATTTTTTCTCTTCTTGTGTGTATGTACTTTATAATTTTTGACTGCTTTGACAATACAATTCTTTGGCAATAAAAATTTAACTGGAAGGTATATATAATTTTATATTCTCCCCATTGTCTCATCTCCTCCTTCAGTTATATGCTGTCTTCTCATCTAGTCCCTTTAATAAGGAATGGATAACTTCTGTCTTCTTTGTTTTTGGAAGGAACATTAAAATTTTTTTTCCTTCAACTTAAAATACCGGTAGATTTTTACTCAGCTGAGAAAGTGAAAATTGCATTTCAATTTATATATAAATGGCTCTCTGTGTAGTAAAATGTATGCTGTCTTTATGTCATAGTTGTTGCTGTCATGACAGGCCAGCATCAAAATGTCCCTGAGACAGCCACCGTAAGAATTACAAGACCTGCTTTTCCTCCCTTGTTTTTGTTAGTTTGCATGGTTCCCTTAGCCAAAACAAGACCCCTAAGGCTTCCATTTCTGCAGCTAAATCAGGTGATATTGCTAATGCTCAGATTCCATAAGAATCAATTAGCTTAGGGTTTAGAGAAATAGTTAAGAATGCTGACAGAGGTGGAGCTAAACTCCTAGGTTTGTTGCTGTACCTGGATGACCAAATCATCTGTTTGCCTAGGACTTTTCTGGTTTTAGCACTGACAGTCCCATGTCCAGGACACATCAGTCCTGGTCAAACTGGGGCAGTTGTCCACCCTAACTGTACATGTTCAGGTTAGCACAGTGGTATTGGCAACATGGAGAGGTTAGGGAAAACATTACAGTCAAAAAGTTTCCTCAGCCCTGGCTGGTGGTGCAGTGGATAGGTGCTGGCCTTCGAACCCAAAGGTTGCTGGTTCTATTCCCAGCCAGGGCACATAACCAGGTTGCAAGTCAAATCTCCAGCCAGGTCTGTGGCTGGAGGCAGGTGAGAGGCAACCATGCATTGATGTCTCTCTCCCTTTCTGCCTCTCTCCCTTCCCCTCTCTCTGGAAATAAATAAAATCTTAAAAGTTTCCTCAGCCCAATCTCCAAGCATATGGATATTTCATATAATAAATAGAATGCCTTTTTAATGAAAAATAATCTTCAATAAAAATGTAGTTGATAGTACCAGATGTCCTGAAAGAGCTATTCCCAAAGTTGACTATCACATTGTTACCACCTCTTTCAATGGTTATCATATCTTATGCAGTGGTTAACGACCCCCAGTAGCCAGATGGGGAGAAAGCAACATCCTCATCTCACTTTCAGTAACCTTATTTGTGTGTGCAATTTTAATCATTTCCACAGGGAGAAGGCAAATCTTGCCATTACTCTCCACAATGACAAGGAAGAAATCATGGCCCAGGCCACCTTCCTAGACTATCCCAATTGGAATGTGGCCAAGCAGGATGACTGGGTGCCTGTGTTCCGGGAGCTGGACAGTGACATCCCATGCACAGTGAGCAATCATGCATAATGCTTATTAGAATAGTCTTAATTTTGAGGGTAAGTCCTGTGCTTGTATGTATATGTGTCTTAAATTTTGGACTGAGCAGTTCAAAACTCACAACATAAAGTATAGACATCATGACACTTAGAAATAAAATTAGCTGGTGGGGCAGAAAAGTGGGTGTGTGGGGATGGGAAAAGGTAAATCATAACCAGATTAGACAACTGCATGGCCCAAGTCCTGCTCTGCTGAAGCATACTGGGAGCAAGGACTATGGGAGTGTCAGAATGTCTGCTTTCTAGGTCTTTACACTATGCAATGAGCATCAGGATCCAAAGTCTTTGATATGTTGGGAGGGCACCTTCCATTTACATATTTGCCTCAGATTCCTGTCACTCTGTAATTTTCAAAGTGCCTTTGTGTACTCTGGCTCATTTGATGTCTTCTAGCTGCAGGCCCCTGACAACAGCCTATTGGCTGATAGTGGCCAGGTCAGTAGGTCCCAGGGAGTTGGGTCTTGGTAGCTTGTGCCACATCTGAGCTCTTCCTGCCCTTGGCCTGCGAGAGCCAGGCCAGTATCTGACCCCTGTCTGTGGAGTGCCAGAGGCTTTGACTATGAGCAGCACACTTGTCTTATCATTGGAATTCAATAGCATGTCCCTAGACCTTGGGAATATCAATTAAGTGAATGAATGAGTTCACCTCTCACATATGCATGTGTGCATGCACACACATATGCACACTCCACACATTATCCAGCACTTACTCAGCTAGATGGTGCCTTCCTCTTGTCCTCTGTGATCTCTTTCTCACCACCCTGTACACCCAGTTACCATTGCCAGAAAAATTGTCTTGAACTTGGAAACAGTCCAGAAAGATTTGTTCAGTCAATTCTTACACTTTTGACTGACTTTCTATTGATTAGTCTATTTTACAGTTCTGTAAGAACAGTGATTAACTTATAGATGTTTATCCACTTGAGATGTAAATCATTTCTGTCTAGTGGAAGAGAGAACTTCAGAGGTTTCAGCTTTGGCCCATTAGGTCTATTAACTATTTCATATCATACCCAGCAATATTTTTTAACATTCTCTTATTAAATTGACTAAAGTAGCCAGCATCTCAAGTACAGTAACTCATTTTTATCATCTTATTGGTCATCTTATTACTTGATGAGTCTAATAAATCTCTGACATATGTTCATTTTATATTTGCATTATGATCATTATTTTATCTTTTTGAAAAATACAAATTAGCACCATTACTCATAAATTCTTTTTTCGTTGTTTTTCTCCTTGTTCTCTTAAGACTGTTTCTTTCTAAACTACTTCTTACAAGTATTGAGCTTGGCTGTACAGTGTAGCAAGCACCACAACAAGTAACTATTGAGCACTTGAGTTTCTTGGCAAAACATCAAATTACCCAGGTGACTCAGGCCCTCTATAGCCCAGATTTGTTGCCCCGAGACTTCTGGCTTTCCCCAAAACTAAAATCACCTTTGAAAAGAAAGAGGTTTCAGACTGTCAATGAAATCAGGAAAATTCAACAGGGCAGCTAATGGCAATCAGGTGCCTGCTGAAAGGCAGGGCTTTCAGGGGACTGAGATGTCATTGTGCTATGTACAGTGTTTCTTGTATCTTGTATCTTCTTCAGTAAATGTCTCTATTTTTCATATTATGTGGCTAGATGCCTTCTGGACAGACCTTGGATAGAACAACTAATTATTTAGTCCACTTAAGAAGTCTCCAGAAGTTACAAGACAAAGTTTTTTAAAAACTTGAAAGATTTAATGTGAAAGTAATACTAGAATCTTGCTACTTTGGGTTTTCAGCTTCCAGGTTTCCTGGATCCCAAGAGTAATATTTGTTTTTGACTCTGGGAATGTTGAACAAAACAAACCATTGGATTTGTATGTGTCATCTGCCTTCCATCCTTCAAATTCATGAGACTCTTTACCTCGCATCACTTGAGTAGAGCAGCAGCTGCTTACTCAAGAGCCCCTGGGAAAGGGTGATTGTCTTTCACTTGGTATAGATACCCTCAAGGACAAGACTACTGAGTAAATAATTGATTTCACTCCCCTGCAGGGGCTTTTCTGCCCATACAGTCCATTTGTGAGGGCAGGAAGAAGAGCCATTTTGCACTGGACTCATTTATAATCACTGTTACCTTGAATAATTCTGAGCTAAGAGGCAAGAAGGTCATGAACAAGGCCCAGGAGAAAGCTCAAACACTACCTGGTGTTTCATCACTGTAGATGTAAATTATTATCCACAAATACATTACAGCTCTGTGTCTGTGACTGCCCCAAACCCTCCTCTTACCTCTCACCTCCCACCCTGCTCTAGCATAGCTGGAATGCTCATTCAGCCTTTCGTTATGTTCTCTTTTTTTTTCTGCAGCCTCTGAACACATTGTTCATGCACCTCTTTGTGGCTGTGGATGAGTATTCCGTTGGCTGTTGCAAAGAAATTATTCGGTAAGTGGCTGGGACCTTGCAGACAGTGATGTGGGAGGCTGGCAGCAGCACCATAGGCAAGACCCATTAATGCCAAAATACATAAAAGAGACCATGTGGATAGAGTAGTCCCTGTATGTGTGTGTGTGGGGGGGGATTGGATCTAGAAGCCCTGCAGATAATCAAAATCTGCTGTGCTCAAGTCCCTTATATAAAGTGGCAAAGCATTTGCATGTAATTTTTGCACACTCTCCTGTATAGTGTACTCTAAGTCACCTCTAGGTTACTTATAATACCTAATATAATGGAAATTTAATGTGATTAGCTGTTATACTGCATCGTTTAGGGAATAATAAGAAAAGGTCTGTACATGTTCTGTTCAGATGCAACTGTTGTAGGCCTAATTACATGGCACACATTAGCAATGATGTAATATTTAAAAATATATTTTTGAGGCTATGGTTGGGCAGCTCAGTTGGTTAGAGCATCATCTCCATATGCCAAGATTGCAGGTTCAATCCCCAGTCAGGGCACATACAAGAATCAACCAATGAATACATAAATAAGTGGAACAACAAATAGATTTTTTCCCTCTCCCCACCCCCTTCTCTCTCTCTCTCTGAAAACAATAAATAAAATGTTTTAAAAGTTTATTTTAAAAAATGAAAAATATTTTTGATCTGTGGTTGGTTTAACCTATAGATGTATAATCTGTGGATACAGAGGGCCTATAGTGTTCAAATATTTTTAAAGGGCATGAAGTTCTTTGAGGTGTTACATTTACTTATAATTTATGGTTTTATTAATAATTTATAGAATAAATAATTTATAGGATAAGTATCACTTTCAGTGATAGTTCTGAAAGAAAACAGTGTATTCTTTGAATGATGCTTTCTTCAGTATACATTTATAATTGCTATCATTTGAAGCAAACAGTAGTTCAGTCATTTAAAAACATGGATTTGGGGAGAAGTATGGACAAAGTTACAGGTTTGGGTGTTTCAAAAAGTAGTTTTCCTCAGTCTTATCTTTAGAAATGTTTATTAATGTGACAGACTGCAAAAGCATCTTGAATAATATGGCATGCTGAAATATGATCAGCCAGGCTAACGGGTGATGGTGATACATCTCTGACAGCCTGCACAGACATTTGGGGGGGGTGGCCTCAGCTTTCAAGTCATACTTGAAATGTCACACCAGACCATCCAGATGCCAGGTCAAAGGTTAATATTAGCAGAAATCTGGTGTGCTACATAAACATGGCATACTCTATTCTTTCTACCTCCATGGAACAGATAGGAAAAGGGCTGTTTGGAATTCAAGGAAAAGTAGAGAAGAAAAAAATTTCCTTGAAGATGTTCTTATCTTGGCAGGCAGAGCAGGGAGAGCATGTGGATATATGAACACCTCATTTGTCTCAATCAGGTGCCAGCTGATGGGATTGCAGGGTTATTAACATTTGCCTCACTCTCTCCTTCCCCTGCCAGGACTGTGTTTAAGGCAGTGCCGGAGCTACACTTTATCTTTCTCATAGTGCCATCCTACATGAGCCTAGGTAAGGTATGCTCACTGCTCTACCCCCTCATCAGTAATGCAGGAAGTTCATATTCAAAATGTTGCTTTAGTGAATGGGAAACAAAAATGTTCTCCAGGTCCAAAATGTATAATTTGATTTGATCTATTTGTGTCTATTTGATTATAACAATAAAACACAATTTAGAATGGAAACTACATTGTGTTCTGAAGTTCTTAAGTTATTCCTTGGTTAAATAAAGCCATATTACTTTGTCTCTATGATTTAGGCTCAACTCTTATAACTGTATTTGACCAAGTGGGGAACATTCCAAGCCTGACATATGACGAGGACTTTGCTGTGCATATATGTCACAGGCATAGCCATTACCCTCAGCTGCATATTCGCAAGGCCAGGTAAGCTTTGAGCAGTGCCTTTTGTTACCTAAGTTTTACCCTGACAGTTACCTTATGCAGAGTTTTTAAATTGCCTCTTGTACTTAAGTGGTTATAGCTTGGATTAAATTGTTTTGTAATACTGATAAGCATTACTTCATTCAAAGATATTTATAGTTGCTCTTGATAACAATTTATGGGGCTAGATACCTGATGCAACTCATTTGGTGCTCTGTGGCTGGCAAAGTTTACATTTACTACCTAATGGGTTTCTGAAAACACAGTCCTTGGTCCCATACTGAAAGAAATGACTTTTTAAAATAAAAGAAACTTCTATGTTCATAGCAGCACTATTTAAAATAGCCAAGTGATGGAAACAGCCTAAATTCCAATCAGTGGATAAGTGGATCAAAAAACTGGTACATTTACTCAATGAAATACTACAAAGCAGAAAGAAAGAATTCCTGTCTTTTGTGACAGCATGGATGGAACTGGGGAGTATTATAAACCAGGCAGTGAAAGACAAATACCATGTGATCTCACCTAATACAAAAGCTTAATGAACAAAACAAACAAACAAACAAACAAAAGAAGAAAATAGAACCAGAGGCATGGAAACAAGAAACAGAGAGACAGTGATCAGAGGGGAGGGAGGAGGGGGGAAAGAAGGGGAATGGTTTAGTGAAGGAACTAATATAAATGACTCATATCAACAACAGGGATTGACTGTGGGAGTAGGTGGGTGGTCAGGGCAATGGGGGAAAATTGGTCAACTGTAATAGAACAACAATAAAAAAAATGAAAAAGCTAAGAAAACAAAAACAGACAAAAGTAGTCTGTAAGAACCACATAATGGAGTTCTTAGGGGCTTCACTTTTTGAAAATTTATCTAGATGCTTACTTTTCTGTATATAAGTAGCATTTCAAAAAAATAAACTTCAAAATGAATTTAGCTTTCCTAATAAATCCCACTTATTTTCTGACATTCAGTGGATGAGGATTCTATTGACTGCAAAGAGTAGTTTTCCAAGTCAAAAGTCTTTACCATCAGTGCCCCACATGCCATGCCCCTACATGCAGCAGTCGTAAGGAGATGGCTACACCAGAATCTATTTTCCAAAGATGGCTGCAGTACCGTCTTCCATCCTGCAAGCTCTCCTGCAGTGTAGCCTTGCCACTCCTCTCATCAAGAGGCAGGGTCTGTGTCCCTCTTTATTTGGGCAGATTGTGACATTTTTAACCCATACAGCATGGTGGAAGGGATACTCTGTGACTTCTGAGGCTAGTTCAACGTGGAATTCTTGCCCCAGAGAAAATTGAGGGGAAGAAGTTTGACTGTCCTGAAACCACTGGGCTGGCAAGGTCACATGTTGGCACTGGGGTTGTTAGCTCCAACAGGGCTCTTACTGACAGCATTGACCAACAGCTGCGTGAGTGAGCCGGCAAGGACACCCAGGCAAGGAGAGCCCCCAATGCTGCAGTCCAGCCAACATGTGACTGCAGCCACCTGAGAGACCCCAAGCAAGAACTGCTCAGTTGAATCCCCTGATATTTTTAACTCACAAAATTGTGAGCAAAATAGAATGGTTGTTTTGAAATAAGAGTGCATATGAAACCATTTCACAAGAGTAGTTTCTTGGTTTTATCAGTGAAAAATTGTATCTTCTTGGGTGAACTGTCGCCACATTTGATAAGTGCTGAATTTCTTTAGAAAGTATTGAGTTAAAATTTTAAAAACCTGAGAGCCCACTATTTACCAGGCCTTTAGTATTACAGCATAATTGTTAAGAATTTATAATAATGACATGAGGTAGGTGTAGATTCTGATCTTGGTTCTGCTACTAACCAGATGGGTTCACTTAAGAAAGGAACTGGCCTCTGCCATTTCCTCTCTGTCAGTGAGTAAAGGCATGTTGTCATTGTTGCAATGACTGGCTGAGCTGATGAAAGTCAGGTACTTAGCACATTTCCTGGCACAAGTAAATGCTTAAGGAAATTAAATATTACTATTATTATTATTATTATTATTGTTATGTGGGGGAGAGAGAACAATCTACAATAAACTGTAATGTTATGTGGTTTGGAAGAGAGTAAATCACAGGGGGATGAGGACAGCTTCATACAACATCTTCCCCTCTCCCCAAACACCAAAGCCTAAATGTCCATCAACAGGTAAATGTGTACATTTACAAGCTGTGGCACATCCATTTGATAGGTATTACTCAGCAATGAAATGGAATGAAGCACTTATGACACTATAATAGCATGAATCCATCTCAGAAAGTTTATGCTAAAAGAATGCAAACATGGAAAAAAAAACCCACCATGTACTGTTGATTCCACTTTTACAACGTACAAAACAGGCAAGACTGATCTGCCAAGATAGAAATCAGATCAGTGGTTGCTAATGATGGAGGGAAGAGTGACACTGGCAGAGACGTGAGGAATTCTGGGGTGATGGCAATGTTCTGTATGCTGATTGCTGTGGAAGCAGTTGTCAGAATTCATCCAACTGCATTCTGAGTATCCATGCATTTTAGTATATGTTATAAATCAATGAAAAAATAATTTAAAAGGAAAAAAGTCTTTTTTAATTTGGTCAGGAAGGATGAATCAGAGTTCAGTCAGAGTGACGGAATGAACAAAGGCATGGAGACAGGAAAGCACCTGGTCTATTACCAGGTAAGCAGGTAGGTGCAGCTACTGTTCATGGTATGGGGAGGAAGGGAAGATCCTGGATAGCAAAGGAAGAACTGCAATGAGAAGGCTTTACTTTGGAGCCTGCAGCAAGCACTGAAGTTGAAAGGCATGCTCTGTGCTATATGTTCAAAGGTAACTGATTTTCATGTGGTCAGTGGCTTGTAGGGAAGGAGCCCAGAATGGTCTGCCAAGAAATGGTCCCGGCTGGAATTTAGGCAGTGACAGGTCAGAGAGATCCAGGTGGAGAGTGGATAGAGGTTGGAGGGCAAGGGCAGTTTTGGATGGAGAAGTTTAAGGATGAAAATGAGTTCAAGGTGACTCAGGATTTGAAGGAGCTGATGGACTCATGAGCTGAAAGTAGAAATTATAGCATTATATGGGCAGGAGAGAGTTGGAAATACAAGTCATCTTATGAGTAAGGATATCATGAAAATAAAGATTGTCTAGTTGAGGGAGAGATTTTAAAGTGAAGAATGGCAGAATATTGAAAAGTGAAAACAAGCTGCTAATGATAATAAGAAAACTAGAAGAGAAGGAAAGAAGTGTTGCAGAGGTCACTCTTAAGTGACAAATAATGCAGGGACATCAAAAATTTTGAGTACAAAGGACTCTTGAATTTGGAAATTTAAAAAGACACAGATGAAGGCCCTGGCTGGTGGGGCAGTGGATAGGCATGGGTCTGTGAACCCAAAGGTTGCTGGTTCAATTCCCAGCCAGGGCACATATCCAGGTTGCAAGCCAGGTCTCCAGCCAGGTCCGTAGCTGGAGGCAGGTGAAAGGCAACCACACATTGCTATTTCTCTCCCCCTCTGCCTGTTTCCCTTCACCTCTCTCTAAAAATAATAAATAAAATATTTTAAAGATATATTAAAAAGACACAGATGAGATGAATAAAATTGATGAACTAGCCAAACTGGCAACACCCCCCACCCACGCACACACCCAAAGACAAATCACCAATACCAGGAATAAAAGGTGGTGTCACTACAGATTCTACAGATATTTAAAAAATAGGGGAATACAACAACTGTATAAATTCAACAGTTTAGATAAAATGGGAAATATTCTTGAAGAACAAACTACCAAAACTCAATATAAAGACTTGAATAATTCTATATTTAATAAAGAGAAGTTAGGTGAACTTTGGATGGGAGGGAGGGTGGTTGTCTGCCCTAACACTGTTTTCCTCCAGACTTCAGCCCCAGCCCCACCTTATCCTTTCTTTCTTCTCTTTTTCTCTTAGTCTTATGGCTCTGAACTCTGCCCCTTCCCCTAGATCTGGACCTCACTTTCTTCCAGGCTCATCCTTTTGGCTCCCCTGTGCCAACCTTGGCCACTCAGTCACTAGTACCCTTTTTTCTGACCACTTAGTTTGGGGTCAGGTGTTGCCCACTGTTGAAAGGCAGAACTGGATATGAGATGAATAAAGAGAGGTAAAGGAGTTAAGGCAAGGTAATATACACTGCTCTTTAGAGAAGCTTAGTGATGAAGGGAAGCAAAAAAAGGGAAGATTTTGAACATTATGCAAACAATGTAAAGTGATTCCACTTTTACTCTTCATTTAGTTTTCATTCTGAGATTCAGACAGCATGAGCATGTTTTATCTTAAAAAAAAAAAAAAAAGATTACCAAGAAGTAGCATAAGTTCAGATATAAATTATCCACTTAATTAGAACAAGAAGAAAAAAAGAAAATTCCTCATGAAAATTCATTTTCTTTACTTTCTTCTTATTCATAGTTAAATACATTGTCATTCTCTCTTTATAAACTGTTTTTGATTAGGATGCACATGCTAGTACAAGCCAAACACATTCTGAAAGAGAGGAATTTTGTGAATGAAATAACTTTTTTTTTAAAGATTTTATTATTTTTAGAGAGAGGGGAAGGGAGGATGGCAGAGAGGGAGAGAAATATCAATGTATGGTTGCCTTTCACCTGCCTCCAGCTATGGACCTGGCTGGAGACCTGGCTTGCAACCTGATTATGTGCCCTGACTGGGAATTGAACCAGTGACATTTGGGTTTGCAGGCAGGCACCTTACCACTGAGCCACAAGCCAGGGCCCTAAAATAACATTTTCAATTGAAACATTAACACTTTTCAAATCCTACTTTCTGATTTATGAATTTTCTCCCGTTAGTATCAACACAGGTAAATTAGGCTCTCCTGCACTTCAAGAAAATATATTCTTTAAATTTATTGTAAAAGTATTTGCAAATAGGCAATTTAAAAATTATGTTACGAGCAATTTCCATAAATGGATTACTTTGGGTCTTGTAAGTTCTAATAATTGTACTTTTGTCTTCATTTCATTTAAAAATCTCATTTTTTTCTGTCATTTGCTAAATAACTTGAGGTATGGGTTTATTTAATAAAATAAATTAAGTTTTTAATCAGGAAAAATGTTAAAATAAAAATTTATGATTTCATTCTTCTCTGTGAGTATGTAACTATACACATATGCAAATATATATGTGTTATATATGTGTATTCTCTATATGTGTGTACTTTCTATGTATGTAAAGAAAGAATACACCTATATATGTATATGTATAGAGAAAGGATACATATATGTGTGTATATATATGTGCATGTCATGATCATATATATTTTTAATTTAATTTTATTGTTGTTGTGTTACATCCTTGTATGTTCTTTAAATTGTGTTTTTCAGTTAATGTAGCAGCTTATTATCTTTCCAGATTAATTTTATTCTTTATAATGGCTGCATGGTATTTTATTATGTGCCTCTAATATAATTTAATTGTTTCTTATCTATAGAAAGTTGTCCTCATTTTTTCTATAGGAAGTAATATAGTGGTAAATAGCCTTGTACATATATTGTCAAGTACTCATGCTATTATTTCCTCTAGTATAGATACCTAAAAGTGGAATTTCTGGGTAAGACTGCATTAAATAATAAGATTTTAAAATAGATGATACCAACTTATTTAAATAAATAATTATGTCCACCTATATTCTAATCAATAGAGTATTATTTTCTTTTTTTCCCCATTCCTCCCTCTTTCATTTTTTCTTTTTTAATTTTATTGTTGTTGTATTACATCCATCCCCTTTTTGCTTCCCTCTGTCCCCCTATTATTTCCTTATACCCTCACCAGTGCTAGATGTTTTCAGTTATTGCAAGTGTTTTCAATCTGTTAGGTCAAAACAGTACTTTGTTTTAATTTGCAATTATCTAATTATTGTGGGTTTGAGTGTTATTTTACAGGTTCCATTTTAAATGAATAAAATAGTTGAATTTAAAATAACTTCCAGTTCAGAAATTATTCAGATGTATGATGAAACATATGTGTGCAAAGTAGACAATTCTTTGGGGGAGGGCAGAGGGGAATGGATTACAGGTGATGAAGGCATATTTCCAAAAGTATTTCTTTTACTTACTTGATCAGCAGTTTATTATAAAAAGATGTAACTCAGGAACAGTCAGATGGAAAAGCTGTATAGGGCAAAGTATAGGGTTAGGGGCAGAGCTTCCATGCCCTCTTCAGGTGTACTACTCTCCCCAAATGTCCACATGTTAGCCAGCCTGGTGCCATATTTCCTTATAGTATAGGCCATGTACCAGATTTGGATCTTGGAAGTTATTTTCTTGAGGAATTTTAAAGCTTAAGTACCTTCAACATAGATATTCAGCAATACATTATTGTAAGAGAAAATTGCATGTAATCTGAAACTGAACTGGCAGCCTTCGTAAAAATGACCTATTTCTTTCACTTTTTAGTAAGGTGACATCTTTGCTAATCTACTCACTGATGCCCCTCTTGTCATTCCAGATACAAAATGTGCCCAGCCCATTGCTGGCCCCTAGTAAACCTTTGGTAACTGGTGATTGTGTATTGATCTCTCTCCTTTCCTCTTTTTCATCCCCTCTTTCTTCCTTTTGTCCTTGAAAACATCAGTGTTTTCCATCAAGTAACCAAGTCCCACACACCTTGAATTAAACTTTTCTGATTCCTTACCCTGAGGTCTTGCTTATTCAGCCTTTCATGATCAAATGCCCCACTTGCCAGCCCAAGCAAGAAGCAAATCACAAGAGAAATAGTCCTGGTTGACAAAGAGATGACACTGGACACTTTGAAATTAGGAAGGGGCATTTATAAAAAGACAATTTAGTTTATAGGAACAAGTTCTTGAGGAAATTGTGACATCACAATTGATGCTTTTGCTTGAAGGTACAGGAGTGTTACACGGTTTAAGAAGCCTTTTGTTTAAAATGTTCAAGTTGAATTGTGATAGAATTTCAGGTACCTGGAAAATGAACTTATGCAGACCATCTCTTTCCTTAACGATGCAAGAAAAATAGGAAGACATTTCAGAACATTAGATGGATGTGGCTGTGCATCCTCTTAGTCTGTCTCATTTTTCTTATTTCCCAGATTTATTTTTAAACATCTGTTTCATTAATAGTTATACAGATAATTAATGGTGAAGAACACAATTCTTAAGACATTAACTCAGTGTAGGGTATAGGGATGTAATTATCCTTCTGCCATTTTTACCAAGCAACATATTCAGAACCATCAAATTAATGCTGTAATCCCCAGCCTCATTTCTTTGATTTACTCATGTGGAAAATTGTACTGTAATCTGCCTCTCCATTAAGACACTAATTATTGAAGTTACTGAAGTTTTGTGTAATATCTGAAATGAAGCATGATATTTCTGGACACATCTTTATACTCTATAGTGAGTTTGATTAATCATTGGCGGTAGATTGGAGGTATTCTCAGACTTAGAAAATATTGGAGCTGTCTTTCTGGGGAAAAAGTTACCTTTTTCAAGTCCTCATGAGGGTGGGGAAGGACTCACCAGGAGAGGATTATAAGCTGTCAGCCAGTGTTGTTGAGTACAGTAGTTCCCCTCCCCCTTATCCCCTGGGCATACTATCTAAGATCCCCAGTGGATGTCTGTAACTGTGATAGTACCAAACTCTATACCCTGTGTTTTCTTACACATATATACCTAGTTTGAAGCTCAATTTATAAATTAGGTACAGTAAGAGATAACACAAATAATAAATAGAACAGCTATATATATATAGTAAGTACACTGTCATAAAAATTATGTGAGTATGGCTTCTTCTCTGATAACAAATTTGATAAGCAAGACTAAGTGACATACTGTGTGCAGGTATGGATATGCTGGACAAAGGATAATTGATATCCAAGTGGGACCAAGTGGGACAGTGAGAGATTTTATTACATTACTTGAAACGGTGCACAGTTTAAATCTCATGAATTGTTTATTTCTGGAATTTTTCATTTAATATTTTTGGACTCCAGTTGACTGCTAGTTAACTGAAACCACAGAAAACACAACCATAGATAAGGGGTGGGGATACTTATGTAATTAAAATGATGCACTGGTTTTTGTTGAAAGCAATGATTAACCAAATTAGGTCAACATTGCTATTTAAAATAGATGAAAGAAAAAGCCTAGGACTTAAAAACATAAGATTGGTGGTTTTTAAATGCTAACTTTTTACCTCTTAAAGTAGCTATTTTTATTAAGCATTTGTTAGTTTCATACTTTTTAGGAATAAAGCTTGACATCTGAGCAATTTCATATCAACGAACATTCTCATGCTTAAATTATGAATATCCTCAAGACTTCAAAAAGAAGGGGTAGAACATTAGGAATTTCATCATCAATCTTCTTGAGTCTTGTTACCCAGCAAATAGAATTTGGTTAACAATCCAACTGGAGTGAACATGTGCCAAGATAGACATTTGGATCAGATCCTGGTAGTGTAAATGGTACAGGCCTCTAATTGGCCTTGCCCATGCTTTGAAGTCATTTAGGGCTTAAAATCCTTTGTAACTTTTAAAAACCCTGACATTTTCCAAGGAATAGAAGCTAATCATTATAAAATTTATTAAACGGATAAAATCCATTTTTAAATTCTAAAATGGAGTAAGTTTAGGAATGATTGATTTTCTTATAGACCACTAGAGGTCATGAAAGATCTTGGAAAGAAAAAGGTACTTTGTTTCTACTTGTCTGAAAAAAAGAAAAATGTGTTAACTATAGGTTCTCCTTCTCCAAGTTAAAAACAGTGTTCATGGTAATTAGCCAAAATACCCTGCATTCTTTAGCACTGTCACTAAATTGGATCCTCTTAATTTTTTTTCATTCATTGATTTCTTAATATATACATATGCACACTCAGGCTTAAAGAAATGCAATATTTATGGCATTCAAAATGACATCAGAAGCACTTTTTCAATGCTGTACTTTTAAATCTAGCTAAAGAAATGCAAATCCTCTCCAGATGTGAAAAATACCATCAGATTGGCCCTGCCAATATTCTGAATGATAAAGTGGCCTACTGCTGCTGCTGCTGCTGTTGTTATAGTCCTTAAGTATGAACTTTCCATCTGTGAATTTGCAATGGTTTCTTTGCTGGCAAGAAAATGTGTGCCTCCTTCACTCAAGGCAAGGTAGCCTGTAGATTTTCCTCTAGGGTTGAAATTTTACAGCAGAGTGGTCAAGATGTTGAAGCAATATTAGGGTCTGCCTGTCAGTGAGAGACCATGCCAACCATCTGGGAAAGTTCTGTGGAGTCCAGGCATCACAATGTTCCTTGAAAGACCAGCTAACTGGCATAGTGGAAATGATGAGTTAGTTTGTTCTTTCTTGTCCCTACCTGCCAGAAAGCTGGCAGGAGCCATCAGGCCCTTGTCATTTTTCACCTTGCCTTCTCCTGGGTTTAAAGGACACCTGTACCTGAAATTAGGTGTCCTTGAGAGGCTGTTCAGATTTGGATTTTACTCCATTTTTATGTGGCATGTTTTTCAGAGTCTAATGGACATCTAGGTGCCCCAGCAATCAATCAGCCTTTATGGGATGGATCTTTTGTTTCTGAAATAAGTTAAAATAAGATGTTCTCTAACTAACTACATTAACAAGTACATGGTTGCCACCTCTAAGCCATGTACTGAATGAAAGGAATAAATGAATGCTGCTTTTCACCCAGAGAATGGTGTCATTCCAATTGTACTTTACGTTGGTGAACTAGAACCTTCCGTAGTCATCACACTGAAATTCTGTGCAGAACAAATTCACAGGAAGTCATGGCTGTCCTTCTGTTTGAGTGGCGGAAGTGCTCATTGCCTTGGAGTGCTCAAATTTAAACATTGTGATGGATGAATTGTTTTTGGTAGCCAGGGTGTTTTGTTTCCCTGGAGCTGGACTTTGTCATATGCCATTTGAGACTCCGTAAGGCTGATGTCATACTTTATCATTAGCACTGGAGGCTGATGTAAGATCATAAATTATCAATTACCCCAAGGAATGCACTTAGCAGAACAAGTTCTTCTTTATCCATTTTGGGGAAGTACTAAGGGAGAGACACTTTAGAACTCCACAATTTAGATGTTTCCTCTTATATTTCCCAGAAGAATTAGTATTGAGATATGATTATGGATAACTTTGTTAATGGTCTGCTAAGGGATCATGATTAGTCTTACAGCCGTGGGTCTCTCCAAACCTTTATTCCTGATTTTTATATCCACGGGGTAATATTTTCATGTCCATCTTATAAATAAGCCCATGGTACACAGTTTATTTTGGAGTTCCCTGGGTGATAGCAATCTTGATCCACTTAAAATGATTAGAATATTAGATTCATTTCCCATTATTTAAAATAATTATCTGTTTACTAAATTTTGATGCATACTTTTATAATATTTGAAAATCGATTTATTTGCTATTCTCTCTTAGAATCTTTTTTTATCATCCAGTACTCTCTACAGAGTAAAGCCACCTCTGTTAGCACCCTTTTGGTAGGTGGGAAGTGAGTGGTTTCTGGAATGCAGTGGGGCTCTTCCAGTTAGGTTCTGGGTGCTCAGGTAGAGTCAGCAAACTGAGGTTTCCAGGTGGTGTGGCACAGGACAGGGGTGTATAATGTCCCTAGAATAAATGCTGCTGAGGGGCTTACTGCCTGTTAGAGAGTGAACTTGAAGGTGTCCCATGTATCATCACTATATTGTATTTGCCCCTCCTGTCCTTGTCCCCGGCCCTGTTGTAGATGAGAAACCAAGGCACAATGTTAAAGTGACTGGGCCAGCTTCTCAGGAAGTGGAGTGAGAGGCTAAATAGAGGAGCTGTGACACTGCCATCATGGGGCACATGTCCCTCATTTGGAAAACAGGTTTAGCCAAGCACCCCTCAGCAATTCAGTGCATGTGCAACACGCACTGCACATGCACGAGGTCCTGGCATATGATAAGTGCCCTGTCCATGCTTGCCAACATTGTACCTGCACAATGTGTGCACATGTTAGAAGTCAACAAAGCCAGATGCTAATTAAAGTGGTAAGGACAGATTTTAATCAGTAATAACAATTGTGATAGGAAAGAGTTCAACATGAATTATATTCAACTTTAATTTGTTCAAAGGTGACTAGGAGTTTTAAAAGGAGAGTGAGGGAATGGGGAGCAGGTGATAAGGGGTCCAATAGTGTCAGGGAAGTGAAAAATTATATAAAGTGAGAAGGGTCCATGTGAAACCTATCTGAGTTTGCTCACTGGCTCCTACCCTACCACAAAAACTGTAAGACAAGGCCCTATCTCTGGGTGTCTGCTGAAACAAACAGGAAAATTTTTGGTAGCCTTAAGCTTTCTTAAGGAGGCAGTTTCAGGGGCTAAGGGTAGGGTGTGGTCATCCTAGGGATAGGCACCAGCCTGTGAACCCAAAGGTTGCTGGTTCGATTCCCAGTCAGGGCACATAACCAGGTTGCAAGACAGGTCTCCAGCCAGGTCCTTAGCTATAGGCAGGTGAAAGGCAACCATACATTAATGTTTCTCTCCCATTCTTCCTCCTTCCCTGCCTTTTCCTCTAAAAATAATGAATAAAGTCTTAAAAGAAAAGAAAAAGAAAATATGTGTTTGTTCAGATCTTTATAATCCAAGCTTGAGGCTAGTTGAAAAGAGGGCTCAGTGTATCCTGGCTAGAATTGGATCAAGAAGAAAGTCTTTGTCACAAGAAGCACAGAATTCCCTTTCTGTCCTCAAAGAGTATGCTGCCTGGTTGGGAGCATGCCCTGCATTAACATTAACATCCAGTGATGAACCTGGGTTTCTGGGAGAGAAGGTTGGAGGCTGTGAGGTGTAGGTAAGCCTTGAAAGATGCTAGAATTTGAAATAAGTGAGGGGGTCAAAGTCCTGGATAGGAAAAAAGGTGGAAAGAAGGAAGATGGCGAGATCCCCTTCTAGGAGCAATGTTATGATAGGATGGGAAGATGGAGGCCTTTAAAATGAGGCTAAGGGCTGTGACTCATCTCAGAAACAGTAGGGGCTGGCAAAAGTTTGAGTAAGGGAGTGAAGTGAAGAAGACAGGGTTTTAAATGGGTTAATGATAGTGGATGGAGTGGGAAAGTGTATAACTACAGTGGCCAAGAGCAACTAGTACAATGATTTAAGCTTTTGTAGTGATAACCTCTTCCATGCATTGATTATACATGCTTTTCAGTTGTCTTATTGATCCTTCCTACCCTGCAGTAATAATGATAACAATAGTAACACACCACATATTGTTATGATAACATTTAGATAACATTTACTGTTTTTATGCCACAGAGAGTTAAGGGACTTGTTCAAGTCCGGACCTAGCCATTCTGGCTTTGCACCTCAGGCTGTGACCACTGCATTGTATTCTTCAGTGCACCATGAGCCTTTGATGCATTTATTGTGGAGCCTCAGTATACCCAGACACAGATGACATGTGCACAAAAATATATGGGCAAGTGGCCAAGTACTACTTTTAAAAAATTAATACTGAGCTGAAATACTTTATGAAATGGTCATATCTATCCTAAAAACACAGTTGGTGTTTGTTTCTGGATCCATGTTTTTGATTCACTACTAGAGAATCCTTCTGATGCCCTGGCATGTGGAATGAGACTGTTGGGTGACATCTTATACCCAGGTTGATAGTATAACAAGCAAATATCCTGGTTGCCTGGCTAAGGACCCCCAGCTGTCTCACTTTCCAGGGCATGTTGACAAGTGGTTAAGAATAAGGTTCAACTTGGGGAGTTATGTTTATGCCCCCTCTAGTTGTCATCTTCTGTGTGATTTTTTTCTCCTTGTGCCACGGTCTGTTGGCTAGCTCTTCTTAGCTTTCAGGTTTTATAGGGCTGACACCTAGTTTTTCAAATATATGTTAATTCCATTAAGATGCGTATTATTGATGAAAAACCAACATTATTCCAATAGATGAGTTTGTGTCACCAGAGGTTAAGGTTTCGTCCTGCAAGAGGGGTGGAGATTTTCATCCAGAGTGCACAGGGTAGTCTAGTTTAAAGTATTTAGATTTGGGAAGTGGAGCTGTGGCAGGATGGCAGAGGGATCTTTTCCAGCAAGGATTGGAGCAGTCCTGGCAGGGCTGGCTGGATGATCCACATTGTTGGTCTCTTCTCAACTGCTTTGCTTGTGTTTGTGCTTCCTGCTACCACTTTTCAAAAGGAATTGCAATTTAAAGGAAGATTTCTGAAGTTCATTGTTGGCTTAATGTAGCATGGGATGGCTGGGTCAAGGTCACCTACCTGAGTTCTTCACAGAGCTCTGGTGCAAACTGTTTCTTTCATCTCAAGCAAAGCATTCCATCATTCCCATGAACCTTGCTCCTCACTTGTCTGCAGACTGAATATGGCACTTGCCTTGTGGGGTTGCTTTGATGATCTAGATAAAGTCCTGAGCTTTATATACATACTAATCATTCAATAGGTAGAGCTACTATTGATATAAAAGAAAACATAATAGAAGATAAAGTAGGATAATGAAGATGGCATAGTAATGAAATAAAGCAGGTGAAGGGAGGCAAGTAGCCAAATGAGATACATTACAGAAAAATAATACAAATGTGTATGTAGATAGATATATAGATATAGATATATAGTTGACCATTCATACACCCGTTTTTATAATTGTTGTTGTATTACAATTGTTTTCTGACATTGCTCTCCCCTGCCCCACCCTCTTCATCCTCTCTCCCACAGTCAATTCCCAACATATTGTCCATGTCCATGGGTCTTTCACATTAGTTCCTCAACTAAACCCTTACCCTACTTTTCTGCCTCTCCCCCTCTCCCCAAGTCACCATCATTCTGCTCCTTTTTAATTTTTTTATTTTTTAAATTTAATTTTATTATTGTTGTATTACATCCATCCCCTTTTTCCTTCCCTCTGTCCCCTTCCCCACCCACCCACTCCCCCACAAAGTCAATCCCACTTGTTGTCCATGTCCATGGTTCTTCCATACTAGTTCCTTGACTAATCTGCTCCCCTTCTTTGCTCCCTTCTCCCCCACCCCTCCCTTCTGCTCACTGAAGGTCTATTCATTGTATTCATGTATCTGGTTCTGTTTTGCTTGTTTGTTTTGTTCATTATTGTCCTTTAATGGGTGAGATCATATGGTATTTATCTTTCACTGACTGGCTTATTTCCCTAAGCATAATACTTTCCAGTTCCATCGATGTTGTTACAAACGATAGGAGTTCCTTTCTTTCTTTCTGCTGTATAGTATTTGGTTGTGTAAATGTACCAAAGTTTTTTGATCCATCATCCACTGATGGGCATTTAGGCTGTTTCTAGCACTTGGCTATTGTAAATAGTGCTGCTATAACATAGGGGTACATAAGTTCTTATGAATTGGTGTTTCAGGGTTCTTCAGGTATAATCCTATTAGTGGAATTACTGGATTAAAAGGCAGTTCCATTTCTAGATTTTTTAAGGAGACTCCATACTGTTTTCCATAGTGGCTGCACCAGCCTGCATTCCCACCTATAGTGCACTAGGGTTCTCTTTTCCGCATATCCTTGCCAACACTTGTTGTTTGTTGATTTGTTGATGATTGCCATTCTGACAGGTGTGAGGTGGTATCTTATTGTGGTTTTAATTTGCATCTCTCTGATGGCTAGTGATGTTGAGCATTGTTTTATATGTCTTTGCGTCCTTTGTATGTCTTCCTCAGAGAGTTGTCTGTTCAGGTCCTTTGCCCATTTTTTAATTTGGCTCCCTGTTGTCAAGTCTCATAAGTTCTTTATACATTTTGGATATCAAACCCTTGTCTGAGGTATCATTGGCAAATATGTTTTCGCACATAGTTGGTTCCCTTTGAATTTTGCTGGTATTTCCTTTAGCTGAACGGAAACTTTTCAATTTGATATAGTCCCACTTGTTTATTTGTTCTTTTATTTCCTTTGCTGTTGGAGAAGTATCAGTAAACATATTTCTGTGTAGGATATCTACAATTTTACTTCCTACGTTTTCCTCCAGGACATTTATGGTGGCACTGCTTATGTTTAAATCCTTTATCCATCTTGAGTTTATTTTGGTGTATGGTGTAAGTTGGTGGTCTAGTTTTATTTTTTTGCATGTTGCTGTCCAGTTCTCCCAACACCACTTGTTGAAGAGACTGTTTTTACTCCATTTGATGTTCCTTCCCCCTTTGTCAAATATTAGTTGACCATAGAGTCCTGGGTTAATTTTGGGTTCCCTATTCTGTTCTATTGATCTATATATCTATTCTTATGCCAGTACCAGACTGTTTTTGTTTTTTTTTTAAGATTTTATTTATTATTTTTTTAGAGGGGAAGGGACAGAGGCAGAGAGGGAGAGAGACATTAATGTATGGTTGCTTTTCACCTGCCTCCAGCCATGGACCTGGCTGGAGACCTGGCTTGCAACCTGGTTATGTGCCCTGTCTGGGGAATCAAACCAGCAACCTTTGGGTTCGCAGGCCAGCACCTTATCAACTGTGCCACCAGCCAGGGCTCAGACTGTTTTGATGACAGTAGCCTTGTAGTATAGTTTGATGTCCAGTATTGTGATTCCTCCTACATTGTTCTTCTTTCTCAAGATTGTTGTGGCTATTTGTGGGCGTTTTTGGCTCCATATAAATTTTTGAAGTATTTTTCTATTTCTGTGAAGTCTGTCATTGGTATTTTAATTGGGATTGCATTGAATATTAGATTGCTTTGGGTAGTATGGACATTTAAATATTAATTCTTCCCATCTGTGACCATGGCATATGCTTGCATTTATTTGTATCTTCCTTAATTTCTTTCTTCAATGTTTTGTAGTTTTCTGAATATAGGCCTTTTACCTCTTTGGTTGAGTTGATTCCTAGGTATTTTATTTTTGTTGTTGCTATGGTAAATGGGATTTGTTTTCTCGCTTCTATCTCTGATGTTTCATTATTGGTATACAAAAATGCTTTTGATTTCTGGATATTGGCTTTATATCCAGCTATTTTGCTAAATTTGCTTTTTAGGTCAAGTACGTTTTTGGTGCAGTCTATGGGGTTTTGTATGTACACTATCATATCATCTGCAAATAATGACAGTTTGACTTCCTCCTTTCCTATTTGGATACCTTTGATTCCTTGTTCTTCTCTGTTAGCTATGGCTAGAACTTCCAAAGTGATGTTAAACAGAAGTTGAGAAAGTGGGCAGCCTTGTATTATTCCTGATCTTAGGGGGAAAGTTTTTAGTTTTTGCCTGTTGAGTATGATGTTGGCTTCAGGTTTCTCATAGATGGCCTTTATGATGTTGAGGTATGCTCCCCCTATTCCCATTTTGCTGATTGTTTTTATGGTTGCTATCCTTAATCAAATGCTTTTTCAGTATCTATTGATATGATCATATGTTTTTTGTCGTTCATTTTGTTGATATGGTGTATTACATTTATTGATTTGGGAATGTTGTACCATCCTTGCATCCCTGGGATGAAACCCATTTGATCGTGGTGTATGATCTTTTTAATGTATTGCTGGATCCAGTTGGCCAATATTTTGTTGAGAATCTTCACATCTATGTTCATCAGAGATATTGGCCTATAGTTTTCTTTCTTAGTTGTGTCTTGACCTGGTTTTGGGGTTAGAATTATCTTGGCCTCATAGAAAGAGTTTGGGAGTCTTCCCTCTTGTTGGATTATTTGGAATAGGTTGAGAAGGATAGGAGTTAGTTCTTCTCTAAATGTTGGTAGAATTTCCCTGTGTAGCCATCTGGTTCAGGGCTCTTGTGCTTTGGGAGATTTTTGATTACTTCTTCAATTTCATTAGTTGTTATTGGCCTATTCAGGATTTCTGCTTCTTTAGAATTCAGTTTTGATAGATTGTACATTTCCAGAAATGTGTCCATTTCACCCAGGTTGTCATATTTCTTGTCATATAGTTGTTTGTAGTAATTTCCTACAATCTTTTGTATTTCTGGAGTGTCAGTTGTGATTTCTCCTCTGTCATTTCTGGTTTTGTTAAGTTGAGTCCTCTCTCTCTCTTTCTTGATGAGTCTGGATAAAGTCTTGTCAATTTTGTTTATTTTTTCAAAGAACCAGCTTCTGGACCTGTTCATTCTTTGAATTGTAGTTTGAATTTCTGAGTTATTCAGTTCTGCTCTGATCTTGATGATTTCCTTCTTTCTACTTGCTCTGGGCTTTGTTGTTGCTCCTCTAGTTCTTGCAGCTGCATGGTTAGGTTGTTTGTATAAGCTTCTTCTGACCTTTTTAGGTAGGCCTGTATTGGTATAAATTTCTCTCTGAGGACTGCCTTTGCTGTGTCCCATAGATTTTGGACTGTTGTGTATTGATTGTCATTTGTTTCCTGAAACTTTTTGATTTCATATTTGATCTCATTCTTAACCCAGTCATTACTTAAAAGCATGCTATTCAGTTTCCATGAGTTAGAGTGGAGTGTTTTTGTTTATTTTCCTGGAGGTTGGTTTTTAGTTTCTAGCCATTGTGATCTGAGAAGATGCTTGGTATGATTTCAGTTTTTCTGTATTTGTGGAGGCTTGTCTTGTAACGTACCATGTGGTCTATCTTAGAGAATGTTCCTTGTGCATTTGAAAAGAATGTGTATTTTGCTTCTTTGGGGTGAAAGGTTCTGTATATATCAGTTAGGCTCATTTCCTCTAGAGTGCTGTTCAATGCCACAACATCTTTGGGGATTTTTTGTTTGGAAGATCTGTCCATAGTTGATAGTGGGGTATTAAAATCCCCTACTATTAGTATGTTGCTGTGTATATCCTTCTTAAAGTTCTCCAAGATTTTCCTTATATATTTCGGAGTTCCTATGTTGGGTACATATACATTTACCAGAGTTATTTCTTCTTGATAGATTGTTCCCTTAAGTATTATGAAATGTCCTTCTTTATCTCTTTCTATGTCCTTCATCATAAAATCTATTGTGTCTGAAATAAGTATTGCTACTCCAGCCTTTTTTTTTTCATGTCCATTAGCTTGATATGTATTTTTCCATCCCTTCACTTTCAATCTGTGTCCATCTGTTGTTCTGAGGTGGGTCTCTTGAAGACAGCATATATGTGGGCCATGTTTTCTTATTCATTCAGCTACTCTATGTCTTTTGATTGGTGCATTTAATCCATTTACATTTAAGGTTATTATTGATTAATATTTATTGCCATTTTACACCTTTGTACCTATGTTCCTCTCTCTCTGTTTCTTCAGTTTTTTTAAAGCAGACCCTTTAGCATTGCTTGCAATGCTGTTTTGGTAGAGATGTATTCTTTTAGTCTTCTTTTGTCTGGGAAACTCCTTATTTCTCCTTCCATTTTGAATGAGAGCCTTGCTGGGTAGAGTATTCTTGGTTGCAGGTCTTTGTTTCCCATTACTGGAATATTTTTTGTCATTCCCTTCTGGTATTGTTTCTGTTGAGTAATCATTTGATAAACTTATTGGAGCCCCCTTATACGTTATTTGTTGTTTCTCTCTTAATGCTTTTAGGATTCTCTCTTTGCCTCTTTGCCATTTTCATGATAATGTGTCTTGGAGTGGGTCTGTTTGGAATTATCATCATTGGTACCCTCTGTGCTTCCTGAATTTGAGTAACGTTTTCACTCATCATGTTAGGGAAGTTTTCTATCATTACTTTTTTGAACAGGTTTTCCATTCCTTGTTTCTCTTCTTCTGGTATCCCTATGATATGGATATTACTGCATTTCATGTTGTCCTGCAGCTCTCTTAAAACCTCTTCATTCTTGTTCAGCCTTTTTTCATTCTGTTGCACTGTCTTGGAATATTTTTCTATGTTGTCTGATTTGAACCTCTGCCTCCTCTAGCCTATGGTTGATTCCTTCTGCTGTATTCTTCAATTTAGAAATTGTATTCTTCATTTCCTTCTGGCTCTTACTGATAGTTTCTAAGTCCTTTTCAGTGCTGGTGTAGCTCTCAGTAAGTGCCTTGTAGCTTCCCTGGAGTTCTTTGTAGTTCTCCTAAAGTTGTTTATAGTATTCTTTGAGCTAGCTGAGCTCATTGAGCTTCTCTGTCATCATTCTTTTGAATTCCATATCTGATTGTTTGTTTACTTCTGTTTAATTTTGTTATCTTTCTGGGTATTTCGCTTTTCCTTTTGGTGATGGACTGATTTTTTCCCCCTCCATTTTTGGTGTCTCATCTTGCTTGTTTTTGTCTTGGATTATTCTGCTTTGATTCCTTGCATTTGTGGAGCACCCTTTTGTTTAGGAGATTTGTGGAGTTCAGTGTTGCAATCTCCTAGACTTCTTCAACATATTACTCTTGGGGTACTCTTTATGTCATTAACTTGGGCTGTCTGCTTGTATATTGTATTTGTTGTATGTGTTTCTCCTTTCCCTCCAGTTTGCTGATTGAGAGACACTCCTTCTATCTTGTCTCATACACTGTTTTTAAGCTGCTCCTTTACTCGTAACATCAGTGTTGGATGGGGATGAGCCATAATCTCCCCAAATCTGAATCATCCTTGCCATGTTTGGGAGCTCTGCAGAGATGTTACTCATACCAAGGCTGAATGTTATAATTCAGGAAAATGATGTAGTCATTTCTCTTGGCATAAATATACTGGTGGCATCTCACTGCCTCCTCTGGGGCAGCCCTTCCATGGGTGCCGCAGTCAGAGCACCACCCCATGGTGGGGTACTTCAAATTCACCCATAGCTCTCAGATCCCCACAGAGCTGCCACTCTTGCAAGATGCCAGCTAAGTCCACGAACCTCATTTTTTAATTGTATTATCTGTCTCCTTGGTGTTGAATCATATAAGTTCTTTGTACATTTTGGAGATCAAACTTTTATTTGAGGTGTCATTGGCAAATGTGTTTTCCCATATGGTTGGTTCCCGTTTAATTTCATTGATGTTTTCTTTAGCTGAGCAGAAACTTTTTAGTTTGATGTAGTCCCATTTGTTTATTTGTTCCTTTATTTCCCTTGCCCAGTGAAAATTTTGCTGTGTAAGATATCTGAAGTTTTTCTGCCTCTGTTTTCCTCTAGAATTTTTATGGTGGCACTGCTTATGTTTAAGTCTTTTATCCATCTTGAGTTTATTGTGGTGTATGGTGTAAATTGGTGGTCTAATTTCATTTTTTTCTTCATGTTCCTTTCAATTCTCCCAAAACCACTTATTGAAGAGGTTTTTTCTACTCCATTTTATGTTCCTTTCCCCTTTGTCGAATATTAGTTGCCCATAAAGTCATAGGTTTATTTCTGGACTGTCTGTTCTGTTCCATTGATCTGTATGTCTATTCTTGTGCCGGTACCAGACTGCTTTGGTTACTATGGCTTTGTAATATAGTTTGATATCTGGTATTACGATTCCTCCTACTTTGTTCTTCTTTCTCAAGATTGCTGTAGCTATTTGGGACATTTTTGGTTTCATATAATTTTTTAAGTATTTGTTCTAAGTCTGTGAAATAAGACATAATTTTAATAGGGATTGCATCAAATCTATAGATAGGTTAGGGTAGTATGGACATTTTTATGATGTTAATTCTTTTGATCCATGAGCATAGTATATGCTTCCATTTATTTGTATCTTCCTTCCTTTCTTTTTTTAGTGCTGTGTAGTTTTCTGAGTACAGGTCTTTTACCTCATTGGTTACGTTTATTCCTAGGTACTTTATTTTTTTGTTACTGTAGTAAATAGGATTTGTTTTCTAATCTGTTTCTCTCATGTTTCATTTTTGTTGTACAAAAATGCCTTTGATTTCTGGATATTGACTTCGTATCCAGCTATTTTGCCAAATTTACTTATTAAGGTGATTAGTTTTTTAGTGGAGTCTATAGGGTTTTCTATGTACACTGTCATGTCATCTACAAATGACAGTTTTACTTCCTCCTTTCCAATGTGGATAACTTTGATTCCATTTTGTTTGTCTGATTGCTGTGGGTAGAACTTCCAAATCTATGTTGAATAGAAGTGGAGAGAGTGGACACCCTTGCCATGTTCCTGATCTTCAGGGAAATGTTTTCAGTTTTTTTTCCAAGTGAGTATGATATTAGCTGCAAGATTCTCATATATGGCCTTTATTATAATGATGTATGTTCCCTCTATTCCCATCTTGCTGAGCATTTTTATCATAAATGGCTGCTGTACTTTGCCAAATGCTTTTTTGGCATCTATTGATATAATCATATGGTTTTTGTCTTTTCATTTGTTATATTTATTGATTTGCAAATATTGTACCATCCTTGCATTCCTGCAATGAAACCCACTTGATCATGATGTATGAGTTCTTTCTTTCTTTCTTTTTAAAAGATTTTATTTATTATTTTTAGATAGAGGGGAGGGGAGAGAGGCAGAGAAGGATAGAGATATCAATGTAGTTTCCTTTCACCTCCCTCCAGCCATGTACGTGGCTGGAGACCTGGCTTGCAACCTCTTTATGTGCTCTGGCTGAGGAATCGAACCAATGACATTTGGGTTCGTAGGTTGGTACCTTATCCACTGTGACACCAGCCAGGGCTAGATTTTTTAAGTATACTTATTGCTAGATCCAGTTTGTCAATATTTTGTGAGGACTTTCACATTTGTTTTTCTCAGCAGTTCATCAGAGATATTGGCCTGTAATTTTCTTTCTTTGTTGTGTCTTAACCATGTTTTGGGATTAGCATAATACTGGCCTCATAGAAAGAGTTTGAGGTTCTTCCCTCTTCTTGGATTTTTTTGGAATAGTCTGAGAAGGATAGGAGTTAGTTCTTCCCTAAATGTTTGGTAAAATTCACCTGTATAGCCATCTGCTCTGGGCTTTTGTGTGCGGGGAGTTTTTGTTTTTTGTTTTTTTTAAATTACTACTTCAATTTCTCTAGTTGTTATTGGTCTATTAAGTCTTTCAGCACCTTCTGGATTGAGTTTTGAAAGATTATTTTCCAGAAAATTTTCCATTTTACTTAGGTTGTCAATTTTTTAAAACTTTTATTGTTGTTGTATTACATCCATCCCCTTTTTGCTCCCCTCTGTCCCCCTCCCCACCCACCCATTGCCCCCAAAGTCAATCCCACCTGTTGTCCATGTCCATGGTTCCTTTATACTAGATTCTTGTCTAAGCTGCTCCCCTTTCTTGCCTCTGCCTCCCCCCACCCCCCAACCCTTTTCCCCCTGACCACTGAAGGCCTATTCCTTGTATTCATATACTTGGTTCTGTTTTGCTTGTTGTTAGTTTTGCTCATTATTGTCCCGTAATGGGTGCGATCATATGATACTTGCCCTTCACTGACTGGCTTATTTCACTAAGCATAATACTCTCCATCCATGTTGTTGCAAAGGGTACAAGTTCCTTCTTTCTTTCTGCTATATAGAATTCCATTGTGTAAATGTACCAAAGTTTTTTGATCCAATCATCCACTTATGGGCACTTAGGCTGTGTCCAGCACTTGGCTATTGTAAATAGTGCCGCTATGAACATAGGTGTGCATAGGTTCTTATGAATTGGTGTTTCAGGATTCTTTGAGTATAGTCCAAGTAGTGGAATTGCTGGATCAAAAGGCAGTTCCATTTTTAGTTTTTTAAGGAAACCCCATACCGTTTTCCACAGTGGCTGCACCAGCCTACATTCCCACCAACAGTGTATGAGGGTTCCCTTTGCCCCACATCCTCGCCAACTCTTGTTGTTTGTAGATTTGTTAATGATTGCCATTCTGACAGATGTGAGGTGGTATCTATTTGTAGTTTTAATTTGCATCTCTCTGATGACTAGTGATGTTGAA
>PVIW01002652.1:185049-206130 GCA_004026585.1 Noctilio leporinus
CATATGCCTCTGGGCCCTTTGTATATCTTCCTCAGTGAGTTGTCTGTTCAGGTCCTTTGCCCATTTTTTAATTGGGCTGTCTGTCTCCCTGGTGTTGAGTCGCATTAGTTCTTTATATATTTTGGAGATCAGACCCTTGTCTGAGATATCATTGGCAATTATGTTTTCCCATACAGTTGGTTCCCTTTGAATTTTGCTGCTATTTTCTTTAGCTGAACAGAAACTTTTCAATTTGATATAGTCCCATTTGTTGATTCGTTCTTTGATTTCCTTTGCCCTTGGTGAAGTATCAGTAAACATATTTTTGCATAGGATATTCAAAAGTTTACTGCCTATATTTTTCTCCAGGACCTTTATGGTGGCACTGCTTATGTTTAAATCCTTTATCCATCTTGAGTTTGTTTTGGTGTATGGTGTAAGTTGGTGGTCTAGTTTTATCTTTTTGCATGTTGCTGTCCAGTTCTCCCAACACCACTTGTTGAAGAGACTGTTTTTACTCCATTGGATGTTCTTTCCCACTTTGTCAAATATTAGTTGACCATAGAGTCCTGGGTTAATTTCTGGGCTCTATTCTGTTCCATTGATCTATGTCTATTCTTATGCCAGTACCATGCTGTTTTGATGACAGTAACCTTGTAGTATTGTTTGAAGTCCGGTATTGTGATTCCGCCTACCTTGTTCTTCTTTCTCAAGATTGCGGTGGCTATTCGTGGGCGTTTTTGGCTCCATATAAATTTTTGAAGTATTTTTTCTATTTCTGTGAAGTCTGTCATTGGTATTTTAATTGGGATTGCATTGAATATGTAGATTGCTTTGGGTAGTGTGGACATTTTTTTTTTTAATTTTATTGTTGTTGTATTACATTCATCCCTTTTTTGCTCCCCTATAGTGTGGACATTTTAATGATGTTAATTCTTCCCATCCACGAACATGGTATATACTTCCATTTATTTGTATCTTCCTTGATTTCTTTCTTCATTGTTCTGTAGTTTTCTGAGTACAGGTCTTTTACCTCCTTAGTTAAGTTGATTCCTAGGTACTTTCTTTTTCTTGTTGCTATGGTAAATGGGATTTGTTTTTTTGCTTCTATTTCTGTTGTTTCATTATTGGTATACAAAAATGCTTTTGATTTCTGGATATTGACTTTATACCCAGCTATTTTGCTAAATTTGCTTATTAGGTCGAGTAAATTTTTGGTGGAGCCAATCGGGTTTTGTATGTACACTATCATATCATCTGTAAATAATGACAGTTTGGCTTCCTCCTTTCCAATTTGGATACCTTTGATTCCTTTTTCTTCTCTAATGGGTATATCTAGAACTTCTAAGACAATTTTGAATAGAAGTGGAGAAAGTGGGCAGCCTTGTCTCCTTCCTGATCTTAGGGGTAAAGCTTTCAGTTTTTGTCCATTAAGTATGATGTTGGCTTCATGTTTCTCATAGATGGCCTTTATGATGTTGAGGTATGCTCCCTCTATTCCCATTTTGCTGAGGGTTTTTATCATAAATGGTTGCTGCACTTTATCAAATGCTTTTTCAGCATCTATTGATATGATCATATGGTTTTTATCTTTCATTTTGTTGATGTCATGTATTACATTTATTGATTTACGAATGTTGTATCATCCTTGCATCCCTGGGATGAAGCCCACTTGATCATGGTGTATGATCTTTGTAATATAGACTGCTGAATCCAATTGGCCAATATTTTGTTGAGAATTTTAGCATCTATGTTCATCAGAGATATTGGCCTGTAGCTTTCTTTCTTAGTTGAATCTTGCCCTGGTTTTGGGATTATAATAATATTGGCCTCATAGAAAGAGTTTGGGAGTCTTCCCTCTTCCTGAATTTTTTGGTATAGTTTGAGGAGGATAGGAGTTAGTTCTTCTTTAAATGTTTGGTAAAATTCACCTGTGTAGCCATCTGGTCCAGGGCTTTTGTGCTTTGGGAGATTTTGGATTACTTCTGTAATAGAAATTGTATTCTTCATTTCCTGCTCATTGTTATTGATGGTTTCTGTGTCCTTTTAATGCTGGTATAATTTTCTATAAGTTCTTTGTTGTTCCCCTGGAGTTCATTGTAGTTTTCTTTAAGCTCTTTGAGTTCATTGAGCTCATTGAACTTTCTTATAACCATTGCTTTAAATTCCATGTCTGATAGGTTGCTTGTCTCTGTTTTACTTAGCAGTTTTTCTGGGGATTCCTCCTTTCCTTTCGGTGATGGACTGTTTCTCTTTCTCCCCATTTTAGCTGCATTTTCTTGCTTGTTTTATTTCTTAGATTAATCTTCTATGATTCCCTGCCTTCATGGAGTAACTTTCTGTGGTAAGAGACCTATGGGATTCAGTGGTGCAGCCTCCTACATTTCCTCAACTTGCTGCTCTTGGGACGCCCTTTATGTCATTAAATTGGGCCATCTGATTATATTTCAGGTTTGGCTGACGTGTTGCTGCTTGGTGAGTTTTTCTCTCCAGTTGGCTGATTAACAGACATTCCTTCTACCACATCTCCTCTACTGTTATCGAGCTGCTCCCAAAATGTTGGGGGCTTACACTTCATGTAGAAGATCACAGTGTATTTCTTCAGCCTATTATCTGTACCCTCCCTTCTTCTCTTTCTGGCTTTGCCCCTGATGATGCCAGATCATTCCCCTGTCTGATCCTAGACAGGCGGTATTTTAGTTAGTATTCTATTCCATGTCTGCCTCTTTTCCTTGATCAAGTCTTTTTGTAACCTGCAGTTATGCTTAGGCACCTTGGAACATGGGGCCTGAACATTATGCAGTCTGTTTCTGTTAGGGTTGGTGGATTGCTGTCTGGTTCCACAGAGGCTCGGGCTAGGGCATGCAGCTCCTTCCCCTGTCCGCCAATCAAGCTCCTAGTTTGGGCCTGCTACTGCTACTATTGCCCAGGCACTCCTACAAGTGCAGGTGCCTTGAGGGGCTGGGTTGGAATAATATGTGGTCTGTTTCTGTGAGGGGCAGTGGGTGGGTGGTTTGCTGGCCCATCCACAGTGGCTCCAGCTGGAGCATGTGGCCCCTGCCTGCTGAGCTCCTGATTAATCCTGCTACTGCTTCTGCTGCCCCTGGTGCTCCTATCTGTGAGTACAGTGCCTTGGGGGTGGGGCCAAGCAATCTACCCCTCAGTCAGGGCAGGCCTTGGATGCTTCCCCCTCTTCCACCAATCTGCCAGCAGCAGCTGCAGTGGGCCGCTGGCTAGGAGTGGCATATCCTTGATGGAGCACCCACAGTCTCCTGCAAACTTAGTTCTTCCTGTCTGCTGTTGCCATGTGGATTCCCTGCAGGAGCTCAATTCTCCAGTCATATATATATGTATATTTGTAACCTGAAGATACGTTTTTAAGAGGGGGATGGCAGAGAGAGAGAAAGAAAAAAACACATTGGTATGAGAGAGAAACATTGATTAGTTGTCTCTTATACATGCCTCCAACCAGCGATTGAACCCACAGCTTTTTGGTGTATAGGATGATGCTTCAACCAACTTATCCACCCAGCTAGAGCCAAATATGTGCATTTTTAATAAGAAAAGTGTTAGGATAAAAGTATAAGAACACCCTAGAGAGGTAAAATGGGGCACTAAATATAACCAAGAATGTACTAAAAAGAAAAGAATGTTAAATATGGCAGTAAAATGTATCTAAGGGCCAGCCTCACCATTCTGCCATAAATTGGGTTCTTGGGTCCTCTCTCTGCCACACACATGCACTGGTTGTCATGGTCATTGACAGCCATTCTTGGGTAGAGGGACCCAAGTATGAGTGTTTTATTCAGATATTTTTTGGGTGGTGAGCAGAGCCTTGTTACCTCTAAACTAGTATTTTCCCCTCCATGGTAAGTGTTGCAGTATCTCAGGAATAAAGTATACTGTGGGCCAGTGTTGGAGAAATGCATGAACAGAGTGCAAATTTTTTATTGTAGTACTTCTCAGAGTCTTTGATCCATAACTGTAACATTCCAGGAGAGACCCTATGGCAGGAAAATGTTTTTAGACAGTGGAATTCTGTTGTGGGGAGCAATAGGATTGTGGGGACAATGTCATAGAAGTAGTGTTCTTTGGAACACATTTGGGCCATGCTGTTCCAGCATCTTGTCCTTTGGCTTATGACAATGCTGCTCTACCTTTCACACCCAAAACTGGTGATGAATATGTACCCTCTGGCTAGAATTTTCCACCCTGGGCTTTTTCCCCTTCTTGTCATCCAGGTCCCTAGAGAGGTCTTCCCTGACCCCTTGACCCGATCACTCTCCATCCCAAAACACTTACCACTTTTTGAAATGTGTGAAGTGATGTATCTGTTATATTTTTATCATCTCTTTCTCCTATTAGAGTGTAAGTTCATTTCATGTGCATGTTGTTGTATTCCTAGCATTTAGAATAGGGTCTGGCACATAGTAGGTACTCCTTTGAAAGAACACTGAACTTAATTAAGCCTTTCTGTTAAGCAGGGTGGAAGATCATGATGATCTCATGCCAATATTTATGCACCAGGACACAATTCTGAGAGCAACTTACGGCGAATACTTTCTGGCTGAACTAATAGAGGCCCAAGATGAAGAGAATCACGCTGTTGTATGTGAGGTTAGTGATTAATCCACCTAAAGATATGCCTAGTGAGAGAAATGGGAGAAATAAGCAACGTTGCTCCTGATTTTGCCCAGCAACGCTGGACCTGTCATCCCTTCTCCTTCCCCTACCCTTCCAGGTGGCATGCCAAGCCAGCTTCTGAGCTGTGACATCCCACTCTTTACCAGTGCTAATTGGCTATAGGTTCACAGGTTTTTGTGAGGTCCTTCCAGATGCCCAGGCTGCTGTAGACTATTTGCTCTATTTCTGAAGGTGGGTCTAGAGTTAGGGTGAGGGGAAAAGATCCTCCAAGGGTGTCTAGGGGACATTTCTGGGACCTCAAGATTGCAGAAGCCAGATTTTACAAACCAGAATCCTGCTGGCAGATGGATTTTGGTTACTGGAAAGTAATTTTAAACTGTGTTTTAACAAAATTTCATACCTAAAAAAAACTTATAAGCACCCTAATTACCTAAATGTTAACATTTTACCACATTTGCTTTATTATTCTGTTTGCTTGTTCTTTCTCTATATTGACATTGACCTATCTATAAAAATAGACATAGATAAATATTTATTTATGTATTTTTATGAACCATGTTAGAGTATGATACAGATATAATGCCCCTTCACCACTAAATACCTCAGTATATATTTCCTACAAACAAGGATGTTCTTGTCTGTAACTGTAGTATAATGATCTAAAAAGTTACCTAACCTATAGACCCTATTCAGACTTTGCTGACAGTCTTCATAATGTTCTTTATAGCAGATGTAAATCCAGATCATTCATTGAACTCAAGTGTCATGTGTCTCTTTTAATCTGGAACAATTTCCCAGTCTGTCTTTGGCTTTCATAATGATGACAGTTTTGAAAAGCACACAGGTCATTTATTTTTCAGAATGTCTCTCAATTTGTATTTTTCCAATGGTTTAAGTTATAATGATTAAATTTGGTTGTATCAATGGCTAAAATTGACAAATTAGGAAAGTGTCTATAACAATTGGAATTTCTCACTTTTCTGGAAAAATCAGAAGACCTACCTTTAGGATCTGCTTTTCTGCAGGGCCCCCAGTATGTTGGAGGTTTGGAGTGGCTATCACTGCCAGAGTTCAGGACCCTTCCAGCCCTGGGGCTTCATGACCCCTCAGGCTGTCTTTCCAACTTTTCATCATCTTGGCCCTCTGACCCCTTCAGTTGTGACCACTGACTCAGAACTTACCCTACAAGTCCCTGATTCTGCAGTGTCCATCTAGGAAGGCTTTACTGAGACCAGAGGTAGGCATGGAAATTAGCACAGACTCATGGACACAGACAATAGTATGGTGATTGCCAGAGGGAGAGGGGGATGGGTGAAGGTGGAAGAAGGGAAGGGGGGTGGAATAGTGGTGGAAGGAGAGTTGGAGTGATAAATACACAATACAAGATGATGTATTATAGAATTGTATACTTGAAACCTGTATAATTTTATGAACCCATGTCACCCCCAATAAATTCAGTTTTAAAAAATAATTTAAAAAAAGAAAGGACAAAACCCACACCCTCTGCTTTGCCAGCTGTAGACCCAGAGGTCCACACCCAGGGAAAAGGGTGACAAGGACATAAAAAATAACTGGCAAGCTATCTAGCATTAATGTGCTTCAGCCCAGAACAGCAAGCAGGCCTACCCAGGATCCCAGGTGGATAGTGTGAACAAATCTGCAGCTCTTGAGACCCTCTTTCATCCTTGCCTCATCCTGGAGGCATTCACAGGGGAATACTCCTCCCTTCCAGAATTTTAGCTATCAGTGGGTTTCTACTCTGCATTTGCCCCAACAGGATTTGATAAAGAAGATCCTACTTCTGATACCTAAATATAAATGTACAGAGGTATCTTTAGGTCTTTATATTGATTTCAGCCTAGTAAAATAGGCCTTCCTGAGAACCAACTACACGACATTCTACCTCATGCCCCCCTATCTGAACTTGGGGCATTCTTAAGAGCTAAAAATGCTAAAACAGGATAATCATGGGGTCTGCCCAGGGGTATGGAGAAATTGTCTGACTGAAAAAAAAATTGAGGCTCTTAGGGCCTTAGGGTCATTAGGAAATGTATGGTGACTATGCAGCTTTAGCAAAGATATGGCTGTGACCAATGGCATCTGATTTACATGTATATAAGAAATTTGAGGAAAATATTTTAAAGCAGTGGTAGTCAAACCTGAGCATACATTGAAATTACTTCTTGGGCTGATAAGATCACAGATTACAGGGATCTGTCGCTAGCATTTCTGATCCAGTAGGGGCCAGAGAATTTGCATTTCTTACTACCTTCTGGGTGCTATTAGTTTGCAAACTGTTTTAAAGGAATGACCCTTCCCTCCATAAGGCTTATTGTTGACTTGCATGCAAGGAACTCATAAGGTCACCCTTCATCGATAATTTTAGGGATGCAGAAAAGACTCAATTTGAATGTGATCAAGGATTTCTTTTAGTATCACATGAGAAATATAGAGGGCACTTTTAAAAGTAATCTTATTTTGAATGAATTTTTCTGCATGCCTTTTGCATATCATGACTAACAAACCTGGATAGAACCTTTGGGTTCTCAGCCCTGTACCTGAATATTTCATTCATAGAATCTCAAGGTCCAGATAAAGATGACCACAAATTACATTTTTTATTCAAGTGGATATTTGATCTTTATTTTAAAAAGAAGGACTCTATGCCAGTTTATTGAAAAGCATCTAAAGGTAGGAATTCAGCAGTTTTACTCCAGGATGATTTGTTTAGGGATTCATTGTTCATGCACTCACATCTGATTTTGACAAAACTATAAAAACTATTTAAAGAGCATTACATTTCTTGAAAAACTTAGAATCAAAAGTTCTCTTACTTTTTTAAAAGATTTTATTGATTATTTTTAGAGAGAGGGGAAGGGAGAGAGGCAGAGAAACATCAACGTATGGTTTCCTTTCACCTGCCTCCAGCCATGGACCTGGCTGGAGACCTGGCTTGCAACCTGGTTATGTGCCCTGGCTGGGAAATCAAACCAGCGATCTTTGGGTTCGCAAGCTGGCACCTTATCCACTGTGTCACCAGCCAGGGCCAAAAGTTCTCTTATTTTGATAATATGATCAGTTTGAGGGTTTTGGTAATATGATCAGTGATTCTCAAGTTAGGTATGTATGAGAATCAGTGGGAGCCTTTTTAGAGATTTAAGCCAAGGAACTTGTATTCTGAATAAAGAACTCAAACTGCAATAAAGAGACAATTCAAATAAAAATGTGGGCAAAGAATTTGAATAGACATTTCTCTGAAAAAGATAGACAAATGGCCAATAAGTCTGTGAAAAGTTTGACATAATTGGTTATTAGGGAAATGCAAATCAAAACCATAATGAGATACCACTTTAAACCTGCTAGGATGGTTATAATAGAAGAGGTCACAAACAAGTGTTAGTAAGGATGTGGAAAATGTGGAACCCTCATACATTGCTGGTGGGATTATAAAATGGTGCAGTCACTTTGGAAACCAAGGTGGCATTTTCCCTAAAGTTAAATATAGAAGTACTATTGGACCCAGTAGTTCCATCCCTAAAATTGAAGACTCATGTATGCATGAAAACATGTACACAAATATTTATAGCAGCATTATTGATAATAGTAAAAAAGCAGAAATAGCCCAGATATTCACCTCTTGAGAAGGTGGTATATCCATACAATGGAATATTATTAGAAAATAATAGGGAATGAAGTACTGATACATGTTTGAACCTTAAAAAAATTATGCTAAATGAAAGCAACTAGACATAAAGACCACATATTGTATAATTCTATTTACATGATAGCCCAGAATAAGAAGGTCTATAGACAGAAAATAGTTTAGTGTCTAAAGAGAGAAGGGATGATTAATAATGGGTATGGTGTTTCTTTTGGAGGGATGAAAATATTCTGGAATTAGATAGTGATGATGGTGTACATCTTTGAGAAAGAATATACTGAAAAAACACTGAATTATATACTTTTTAAAGCTGTATTTTTATGGTAGATATAGCTCAATTTTTTTAAATGCTAGGATGTACTCAAACCAATTTAATCAATCTTTTGGGATAGTATACAGTCAGTATTTTTTAAAAGCCCCTGCCCATATGATTCCAATGTGTAGTCCAGGGGGTGAAACAATTATCTATATATGATGGAAAACACATTTGGCAAAAAATAAGATAGATTTAGAGAGTTATGGGCATTAGTTTTTTAAGGTAAGAACTAGCCCTAAAAATTAGTTTTGGGGGTGGGTACTAGCTCACAATACTTGTTCTATGTTGAAAGAGTTTTTATTTATTTATTAAATTTTATTTTATTGTTGTATTACTATTTTTTTCACATTAAGATTTGGCATTTTTCTTTAAGCTGTTGTGTATTCTCATTCAACCCCTAGTTTTAGGCTAATGACAAAAGAGGGTCAGGAAGTAGTTGGGTCCTGCAGCACCATTTTGAAAAACTATGTGTTTCATGATGAAACAAAACCTAAGAAGTAATATGATTCATGTAGACCCCAGTAAGGACATTTAATGACCAAACTGTAGGAATCCAGTTTACTCAAGTCTTTGTCTTATGGGGGAGGCTTTTATTTATTTTTTCCAGCTTTATTAAGATATAGTAGACATGTAATACTGTGTAAATTTAAGGTGTGTAATGTGTTCATTTGATATACTTACATATTGCAAAATGATTATCACCATAGTGTTAGGTAACACCTTCATCATGACACATAATTACCAATTCTTGTTTTATGATGAGAAGTTTATTTTCTTAGAAACTTTTTAGGATATAATAGGATATTATTAATTATAATCACTGTACTCTACATTACATCCCTAGAACTTATTTGTGTTATAACTCGAAGTTAGTGCCCTTCGACCAACATTTACCTATTTCCTTCATCACCCACCCAATTAGTTCCTAGTAAACAACAATTCTGTTTTCTATGCGTTCAGCTTATTTAGTGAGATCATACAGTTTGTCTTTCTGTGTCTTATTTCTCTTAGCATAACAGTGTAAACGTGCATCCAGGTTGTTGCAAATAGCAGGTATTCCTTCTTTCTAGCGATTGGATAATATTTTTGTATATGTATGTATGTACAATTTCTTTATTCATCTATTGATGGATACTTAGATTATTTCCATATCTTGGCTACTGTGAGTAATGCTACTATGAATATGGAAGTGCAAATATCTCTTCAAGATTCCATTTTTCATTTTCAGAAAAAGTTCAAGCCATTGTTAATGTAATGAGAATGGTTTGTGTGACATCAGTGTAACCTGGCAGCCAAGGGCAGTGGACTGGAATGTACATGCAGTTCAGTAGGGGTGGTAGACACCCTTGATTGAGCATGTGTACTATGTGACCATCACACTTAAAATGACTAAGCAAGTAAAGCAATGAATCTGCATCAAATTGTTAAGCTTGAACATTCAAAAGGCCACAGCTATGGGCAACTGATGCTTGACATCTTCATCAGGACAATGCACCTGTCCATACATCATGTCTCTGCAAATTTTGTTTTTTTTTTTGCGAAACATGAAATCACTCAGGTGACTCAGTCCCACTAAAGCCCAGAGTTGGTGTCCAGTGACTTCTGGCTTTTCCCAAAACTAAAATCACCTTTGAAAGGGAAGACACCTCAGACTGTTGGTGAGATTCAGAAAAATATGGCAGGGTAGCTGATGGCGATTAGGAGAACTGTGTGAGGTCCCAAAGTGCCTACTTTGAAGGGGCCTGAGACATCACTCTCCTACATACAATGAATCTTGTATCTTCTTTAATAAATGTCTCTATTTTTCAGATTACCTGGCTAGATACTTTTTGGACAGACCTGGTATGCCAGAAGTGGAATCATTAGGTCATATGGTAGATCTACTTAAAAAAAACCAAACCTTTATTTTGTTTTTTCCATTACCATTTATTCCTATTACAACCAGCGCCCCCATCACCATATTGTTGTCCATGTCCATGAGTCCTTTTTACTGTTTGCTCAATCCCTACCCCCTCACCTCCCTTCCCACCAGCTATCATCCTGCTTCCTAACTACCCTCATTTTCCTTGTTAGTTCAGTTTGTTTGTTAGATTTCACATATGAGTGAAATCATATGGTATTTGTCTTTCTCTGACTGGCTTATTTCACTTAGCATGACGTTCTCCACATTCATTCATACTGTCACAAAAGGTAAAATTTTTTTCTCTTCTACAGCTCAATAGCATTTCATTGTGTAAATATCCCATAGTTGTTTTATCCACTCACCTGTTGATGGACGCTTGGGCTGCTTCCATATCTTGGTGATTGTAAGGTAGCTCTACTTTTAATTTTTTTGAGAAAACTCCATACTGTTTTCTATGGTATCTGCACCAATTTAGCTTCCCACCAACAGTGCACCAGGGGTCCCTTTTTTCCACATCCTTGCCAACACTTGTTATCTCTTATCTTTTTCATGATAACAGTTCTAACCAATGTGAAGTGGTATTTCATTGTAGTTTTGATTTGCATTTCCCTAATGATTAGTGATGTTACTTTTTCATGTACCTGTTGCCTATTTGTAGGCTTTCTTTGAATAAATGTCTCTTTTCTGCCCATTTTTAAGTTGGAGTTTTTTTCTATTGAGTTGTGTGAGTTCTGTATATATTTTGGACATGGAGCCCTTATTCAATATATGGTTTGCAAATATTTTGTCCTATTCCATAGGTTGTCTTTTCATTTAATTGATAGTTTCTTATGCTTATAGAAGCCTTTTAGTTTTGTAGTTACTCTTTGTAGTTTTTGTTCTCATTGCTTATACTTCTCGTGTCACATCTAAAAAGTTGTTGCCCAGACCAATGTCAAAGAACTTCTTCCCTATATTCCTTCTATAAGTTTTGCTGTTTCAGATCTTATGTTTAAGTCTTTAATCCATTATGAGTTAATATTTGTAAGTGATGTAAAATAGAGTTCAATTTCATTATTATGTATATAGATACCAAGTTTTCTCCATACCATTTACTGAAGAAACTATCCTTTCTTCATCAAATATTCTTGTCTTCCTTGTCAAATATTAGTTGACTGTATATGCAAGGTTTTATTTCTGGGCTCTTGATTCTGTTCTATTGGTCTTGATTCTGTTCTGTTGGTTTTATTCAGTACCATATTGTTCTGATTACCATAGCTTTGTAATATAGTTTGAAGCAAGGACATGTGATGCTTCCAGCTTTGTTCTTTCTCAGGATTGTTTTGGTATTTGGGGTCTTCTGTGGCTCCATATAAATTTTAGAATTTCCTTTTCTATTTCTGTGAAAATGCCATTGGCCTTTTGATAAGGATTACATTGAATTTATAGGGGCTGTGGGTAGTATGAACATTTTAACAATGTTAATTTGTTTAGTCCATGAACAGAGGATATATTTCTAGTTGTTTGTATATTCAAATTCTTTCATCAAAGTCTTGTGTTTCAGTATACAGATATTTCACTTCCTTGGTTAAATTTATTTTTAAGAATTTTATTGTTTTCAATACTATTGTGAATGTGATTGTTTTATTTCTTTTGGGAGGCATTTTATTTTTAGCATATAGAAAGGTAACTGACTTCTGTATATTGATTTTGTATTCTGCAAGTTTACTGAATTTGCTGATTAGTTCTAACAGCTTTTTGATGGAGTCTTTAGGATTTTCTTTATATAAGATCATCACTGCAACCAAAAGACAATTTTAGTTTTTCTTTTCTGATTTGAATGTCTTTTCTCTTTCTTGCCTTATTTCTCTGGCTAGGACTTCTAGTATTATGTTGAATAGAAGTGGTGAGAGTGGGCACCCTTGTCCTGGTGCTGATCTTAGAGGAAAATCATTTAACTTTTCAGTGTTCAGTATGATGTTCCCTGTGAGCTTGTCATATATGGCCTTTATTGTGTTGACATGTGTTTTTTCTATACCCAATTTGTTGAGCATCTATTTTAATCACAAAAGGATGTTGTTTTTTATCAGATAATTTATCTGCATTTATTGAGATGATCGTAGATTTTTGTTTTTAAAATTATTAATTAATGTAGTATATCTTACTGTTTGATTTATGTTGAACCAACTTTGTATCCCATGGAAAATTCTGGTTGGTCATGGTGTATGATCCTTTTAATGTGCTAATGAATTTGGTTTGGTAAAAATTGTTGAGGATTTTGCATCTGTATTCATTGTGGATATCAGTCTGTAGTTTTCTTCTATGGTAGTGTCTTTATCTGTTTTTGGCATCATGGTATTCCTAGGCTCATACAATGAGTTAGGTTGTATATTCTCCTCTTTAATTTTTTGGAAGAGTTTGAGAAAGATTTATGTTAATTATCTTTTAAATATATGGTAGGCTTCACTAATGAATCCATCTGGTCTGGGGCTTTTCTTTGTTGGGAGGTTTTTGATTACTGATTGAATCTCATAATTTATTACTGATCTGTTCATATTTTCTGTTTCATCATGATTTAGTTTTAGTAGGTTTTATTTTCTAGGAATTTATCCACTTGTTTAGGTTGTCCAATTTGTTGCCATATAGTTGTTCATAGTAGTCTCCTGTGATTCTTCGTGTTTTTGTGTTACTAATTATAGTATCTCCTCTTCTGATTTTGAGTCTTTTTTCTATTTGCCTTATTCTATCTAAAGGTTTGTCAATTTCAGAGAGCCATTTCTTAAGTTTATTGATCTTTTCTGATATTTTTTCAGTCTCTATTTCAGTTTTTCCTACTTGGGCCTTTGATACTCCCTTCTGTTAACCTTTGACTTGATTTAATCTTTCCCTCATTCACTGAGGTGTGAAGTTAGCTTGTTTATTTGAGATCTTGCCTTCTTTCTTGCTGTGATATTTATTGCTATAAACTTATCTCTTAGAGCTGTTTTTTTAGCATCCCATAGGTTTTGGTAAATTGTTTTCCATTTTTTTTTGTTTTGCTCTAAGATATTTCTTAACTTCCCTTTTGATTTCTTATTTGACTTCTTAGTTGTTTAGGAGTGTTTATAAATGTTCTTCTGTACATTTTCCAGTTTTCCTAATGTTGTTGATTTTTAGCTTTATAACATGTGGTTAGAAAAGATACTTGGCATGATTTCAGCATCTTAAATTTGCTAAGACTTATTTTGTTACCTAATGTGTAATCTGTCCTGGAGAATGTTTCACATGTGCTTGAAGAGAATGTGTATTTTGCTGCTATTAGATGAAATGTTCTGTCTTTTGCTCTTAGGTTCGTTAGGTCTAAAGTATCAATCAAGTCCAACATTTTCTCTCTGGATGTTCTATTCAATGTTGAAAGTTGGTATTGAAGTCCCTTACTTTTGTTGTATTATTGTCTATTCCTCTCCTTACATCTTTTAGTATTTACTTAATATATTTATGTTGTCTGATGTTGGAAATATATATCTTTATATTTATTTATGATTGTTATATCTTCTATATGAATTGACCCCTTTTAATCATTATATAGTATAATGACCTTCTTTGTCTCTTGTTACCATTTTTGGCTTAAAGCCTATTTTGTTGGATACAGGTATAGTTCCCTGCTCTCTTTTGGCATCCACTTGCATGGAATATCTTTTTTCTTCTTCTTATTTTGAGCATTAAAGCTGAAGTGAGTTTCTTGTAGGCAGCATATGGTTGGATCTTTCATTGTTATTCATCCAGCCATCCTATGTCTTGCAATTAGAGAATATAATCTATTTACATTTAGAATAATTAGTGATAGATAGGGACTTACTAATGCCATTTTATTGTTTTATATTTTGTAGTACCCTTGCTTCTTTCATTCTCTCTTGCCGCCTCCTTTTGTTAAATGATGTTTTTTGTAGTGGTAAATTTAAATTTTTTGTTTATGTTTTGTGGATCTACTGTAGGTGTTGCTTTGTGGTTACAATGGGCTTACATAAAACATCTTATACATATAACTGTATTTTATGATGATGAGAAAAAAATTGATCATATATACAAAATTTTTACCCTTTTATGTTTTCAATGTCATGTTTACCTTTTGTGCATTAATAACTTACATCTATAGTTATTTTTAAAACTTTTAAACTTTAAATTCTATACAAGAAATGTGTTTAACATTCTACCATATTACAGTATTAGAGTATTCAGAATTTGACTGTATACTTACTTACCTTTTTCAATATGTTGCATATTTTCATATATTTTCATACTACTAATTATTATCCTTTCATTTCAATTTAAAAAAGCCCTTTAAGTATTTCTTATAAGGTAGGTCTAGTGGTGATGAACCCCTTCAGCTTTTGTTTGTCTGGAAAAGTCTTTATCAACCCTTCATTTTGGAAGAATAGCTTTACTGGGTAAAATGTTTTTGGTTGGTAGAGTTCCTGCCATCCCTGGACTTTGAATATATCATTTCACAATCTCCTGGCCTGTAAGGTTTCTGCTAAGAAATCCACTGATAGCCTTAAGGAGGTTCCTTTAAGGTTCTTTATTTGTGTTAGATTTTTACAATTTTATTACAATGTGCCTTGGAGAGAATATTTTTAAATTGACTCTGGTGACACGAGTTTAATGAACTTTGCTATACAAATCTTTTCCAAAGTTTGGGCTCTTCTCCGACGTTACTTCTTCAATAAGCTTCCTGTCCTCTTCTCCCTCTTTCTCCTTCTGGAAATCCAATGATTTGCAAATCGATCCTTTTGATGATATTCCATAGATCATGTATACTTTCTCCTCTATTTTTCATTTTTTGTTTTCCTCTGACTGGATAATTTCAAAGATCCCCTCTTTGATCTCACTAATTCTTTCTTCTGCTTGATCAAATTTTGTGTTGATGCTATTACACTTTTTTGTTTCATTCATTGTATTCGTCAGCTCCAGAATTTCTGTTTATTTTTTATAATTTCTGCCTATTCAGCTTCTCAATATGTGTGTTATTTTCCTGATTTTCTTGAATTGCCTTTCTGTTTTTTTCATGTAGCTCACTGAGTTTCTTTAAAACAGCTATTTTGAATTTTTTATCTTGCAGAGATCTCCATGTCTTTATTTACTATAGAATAATTATGATACCTTGGTGATGTCATGTTTCCTTGATTTTTTTTCATGTTTCTTGGGGTTTTCTGTGCTGACTTCACATTTGAAGTATTCACTATCTTCATTGGTGAAATACTACTAGTAGTCCTGCTAGGGATTCTTAGGCTTTCTGGGATATCTTCTGAATACATCTGCTCCTTGTTTCTTGCTTTTCCTTATGGCAAAATTTTTAAGCATGTATGCATTCTCTGGATCTTGCTGAGTAGCAGCCTCTCTTTTTCCAGAGGTGGCACTACAGCTCAAGTTTGTGGTCTCTCTCTGGCCTACAGAGTCAACTAATTTTCTGCATGTGGACACCAGCTACCTGCCAAAGCCTGCACATGCTGCTTTTGGAACATGCATAGGAGTTAGCCATGGGGTAGGGTGGTATATGGGTGAGACACACAAAGAGCTGGGAGCGCTTGTGAGCCAGTTCAGGGGATTCATGAATGAGGAATTTTCAGCAGGTCATAAGTTGACTTCTTGGTGGAATTTGCATTTAGGATCTGTGTTTCCTAAATGTCCTCCAAGAGTTGTCTTTGCTGCTTTCTCAACTCTTTTCACTTAACAACCCCAATTCTGAAGCCCCAGATTTAGTACACTGAATGGGGGGAAAGGAAATGTACATATTCCAGACAGCTGGGAAAACTGGTATTCACTCACATGTTATCCCTTTTCCTCTCAGAATAAATCAGAGGCCAAGGAAGATCTCTCTTTGCATTAATCTGTCTCCCCATAAGGGGATGGGTGACATGGATAAAGTCAAAGTGTTCCTCTTCCCCACTCTAATGTGTCTCAACTCATACTATTTTTGCTTCAACCAAGTCTTAGAAGTTCTCTGGAAACTTGTACCTTCACAAAGGCTCTCTCCTCTGTGAATGAATATTTATTTAAGTCAGTATTCTCCAATGGTTCACAGGTATACCAAGAGGCACTAGAGCCAGTTCACAGGCCACTGCAAATTTCACAGCCAGGACCAATGTCTATCTGCCTATTTCCTAATGTAGATTAGACGAGAGTCCTCCCAGGTCTTGTAGTTTATGGTGCTGGATTTTATATCTCCCTCAAAGGCACTTTTGTTCATTAATGGATGCCAAGTAGTTGCCCTTGAGGAGGAGGACAAAACTGATAGACATCTTTATACTGGTGCAATGCTAATGTCACTCTGGAGAAGGCTTTCCAGTTTTTGGTTTCAAGGTGCTGGTTTCAACCTAAATCACTCAAGTTAGTGCTTGTGAAGAGTAGCCTCAGTGGCTTCTTCCCTTGCTTTCTTTCTTTGTCTGCCTAGTCACATGTTACATATTCTTATTATGTACAAACATCAGAGGAAAGTTGCAGGCTGAAAAAAGCAAAGATCCTTTGATGTTTCTGGAGAGCCAGTCTTCAAGAGGTTGTGCTGCCTCAGACATCAGAAGCTTTGTGTTTTGTGGAGATAAGATCATAGACTCAGTCTTAAATGGGAGAGAAGCAGGACCCCTTGATAGGGAGAAACCAGTTTAGGATCAGGTTATGGATCTTCAACCTGTACCAAGCTGTATCCAGTGAGCTAAGCCTTTTCAGGTTCAAGATCAGTGCTATTACTACTCTCTCATCTGTCTCCCCATGCTGTTCTCCCAACCATCTGGACTTCCTGAGGCTGGCTCTTGAGCAGTGGTATCTGAAACTAGCTCTCTCTGGCATATAAGAGCCAATTGTTAAATCTTTAGGAATTTTGCAAGCTGGTTGTTAAACATAACCATTATTAAAAATTAATTATGTAAACTTACAGTTTGATAAGTTATGTTTAAAACAAAGTTAATAAATGCTCAAGACCTATCACTTCCTAATTCTTTTACCATTATTTATATTTATTGTTGTATTATAGTTGTCCCATTTTCCCCCCATTGCTCTCCCCTACTACACCAACTCCATTTCTGCCCCTACAGTTAATCCTCACCTTGTTGTCTGTGTCCATGGGTCATTTATACTAGTTCCTTGACTAAACTCTGTCTTTCTCCCTTTCTCCCCCTTCCCCTCTAGTCAACGTCAGTCTGTTCTTTATTTTCATGCCTCTGGTTCTATTTTGCTCATTTGTTTTATTCATTAGTTTCCTGTATTAGGTGAGATACGGTATTTGTCTTTTCACTGCCTGACTTATTTTACTAAGCATAATACCCTCAAGTTTCATCCATGCTGTCACAAAAGGTAGGAGTTCTTTCCTTCTGCTGCGTAGTATTCAATACCGTTGTGTAAATGTACCAATGTTTGTTGATCCATTCATCCACTGATGGGTACTTAGGATGTTTCCAGCACTTGGCTATTGTAAATAGCAGTGCTATGAACATAAGGATGCATAGGTTCTTGTGAACTGATATTTCAGAGTTCCATTTTTAGTTTTTTGAGGAAATTTCTTACTGTTTTCCAGTGACTGAACCAGTCTGCATTCCCACCAGCAGTACACTAGGGTTCCCTTTTCTCCACACCCTTCCCAGCACTTATTTGTTGATTTGTTAATGATGGCCATCCTGACAGGTGTGAGGTGGTACCTCATTGTGGTTTTAATTTGTATCTCTCTGATGGCTAGTGATGTTGAGCATTCTTTCATATGCCTATGGGTCCTTTGTATGTCCTCCTTAGAGAAGTGTCTGTTCAGGTCCTTTACCCATCCACTTTTTAATTGGTTTGTATGTCTTCCTGGTGTTGAGTCATATAAGTTCTTTATATATTTTGGAGATCAAACCCTTGTCTGGGTGTCATTGGCAAATAAGTTTCCCCATATGGTCAGTTCCCTTTTCATTTTGCTGATATTTTCTTTAGCTGAGTGAAAACTTTTTAGTTTGATGTAGTCCCACTTGTTATTTTTTTCCCCTATTTTCTTCGCCCTAGAAGAAATATGGGTGAAAATATTGTTGCATGGGATGTCTGAAATTTTTCTGCCTGTTTTCCTTATGGACTTTTATGATGGCACAGCTTGTGTTTAGGTCTTTTATCAATTCTGAGTTTATTCTGGAGTATTGTGTAAGTTGGTGGTCTAGTTTCTTTCTTTTTTTTTTTTTTTGCATGTCCCTGTCCAGTTCTCCCAACACCACTTGTTGAAAAGGCTATTTGCACTCCATTTTATGCTCCTTCCCCTTTGTTAAGTATTAATTGAACATAGAGACATGGCTTCATTTCTGAGTTCTCTATTCTGTTCCATTGATCTGTATGTTAATTCTTATGCCAATACTAGACTATTTTGATTACAGTGGTCTTGTACCATATAGTCTGATATAAAGTATTGTAATTTTGCACACTTTGGTGTTCTTTCTCAAGATTTATGTGGCCTTTTGTGGTCATTTTTGGCTCCATATAAATTTTTTAAGTATTTGTTCTATGTCTGTGGAATATGTCATTGGTATTTTAATTGGGATTGCATTGAATCTATAAATTTCTTTGGGTAGTATGAGCATTTTAATGATGTGAATTCCTCCTATTTATGAACATGTTATTGGCTTCCATTTATTTGTATCTTCCTTATTTTCTTTCTTCAGTGTTTTATAGTTTTCTGAGTACAAGTCTTTTACCTCTTTGGTTAAGTTTATTCCTAGATATTTTATTTTTCTTGTTGCTATAGTAAATAGGATTTGTTTTCTACTTTCTTTCTCTGATGTTTCATTGTTGGTGTACCAAAATACCTTTGACTTCTGAATGTTGACTTTGTATTTAGCTATTTTGCCAAATCACTTATTAGGCTGAGTAATTTTTTTGGTGGTGTCTGTCAGATTGTCTATGTACACTATCATGTCATCTGCAAATAATGACAGCTTTACATCCTCCTTTCCTTTTTGGATGCCTTTGATTCCATTTTGTTGTCTGAATGCTATGGCTTGAACTTCCAAATCTATGTTAAATAGAAGTGGAGAGAATGGACACTCTAGTCTTGTTCCTGATCTTAGGGTAAAAACCTTTAAGTTTTTGCCCATTGAGTATGATATTGGCTGCCAATTTCTTGTATTTGGCTTTTATTATGTTGAGGTATACTCCCTGTATTCCCATCTTGCTGAGCATTTTATCACAAATGGATGCTGTACTTTATCAAATGCTTGTTCAGCATCTATTGATAATACCATATGCATTTTGTTTTTCATTTTGTTTGTGATGTATTATGTTTATTGATTTGCAAATATTATACCATCCTTTCATCCCTAGAATGAGTCCCACTTGATTGTGGTACATGATTTTCTTGATCTATTTGTGGATCCAGTTTTCCAATATTTTGTTGAGGATTTTAGAATCTATGTTCACCATAGATATTGACTTGTAGTTTTCTTTCTTTGTTGTATCTTGATCTAGTTTTGGAAGAATTGGAAGTCTTCCCTCTTCTTGGATTTTTTGGAATAGGTTAAGAAAAATAGGAATTAGTTCTTTCCTAAATGTCTGGTAAAATTCACCTGTGTAACCACCTGTTCCAGGGCTTTTCTGTGCTGGGAATTTTTGGTTTCTGCTTCAGTTTCACTTGTTGTTATCAGTCTAGTCAGGCATTTTGATTCTTCTTGATTCATTTATGGAAGATTATATGTTTCCAGAAATTTGTCCATTTCAGCCAGGTTGTCAAATTTATCATATAGTTGTTTGTAGTAATTTCTTACAATCGTTTGTATTTCTATAGTATCAAGTATGATAGTTTGTTTCATTTCTGATTTTTAAAAAATTTTGTTCCTCTCTTTTTTTCTTCATGAGTCTGTTTAAAGGCTTATTGATTTTGTTTATCTTTGCAAAGATCCTTCTTCTGGATTTATTGATCCTTTCAATTGTTTTTTAATTAATGTCATTTAAATCTGCGCTGTTCTTGATTATTTCCGTCCTTCTACTTGCTCTGGTTTTGTTTGCTGTTGTTCCTCTAGTTCTTGTAGCTATAGGATTAGGTTGTTTATTTGAGATTCTTTTATCCCTTTTATTTTTTAAGATTTTATTTCATTATTTTAGAAAGAGGGGAAAGGAGAGAGGCAGAGAGGGAGAGAGACATCAATGTATGGTTGCGTTTCACCTGCCTCCAGCCACAGACCTGACTGGAGACCTGGTTTGCAACCTGGTTATGTGCCCTGGCTGGGGAATCGAACCTGCGACCTTTGGGTTCCCAGGCCAGCGCTTTATCCACTGTGCTACCAGCCAGGGCTCTTCTATCCTTTTTAAGTAGGCCTGTATTGCTATAAACATTCCTCTCAAGACTGCCTTTGCTGTGAGCCATAGGTTTTGGGCTGTTGTATGTTAATTTTCTTTTTTTTCTTTTTTTTAAATTTTATTGTTGTATTACATCCATCCCCTTTTTGCTCCCCTCTGTCCCCCTCCCCACCCACCCATTCCCCCCAAAGTCAATCCCACCTGTTGTCCATGTCCATGGTTCCTTTATACTAGGTTCTTGTCTAAACTGATCCCCTTTCTTGCCTCTGCATCCCCTCTCCCCCCTCCCCCCAACCCCTTTCCCCCTGAACACTGAAG
>PVIW01002653.1:0-199736 GCA_004026585.1 Noctilio leporinus
TACGACCGAGCGATGGCAACGTACCTGATCCTGAAAACAGTCACCATCGAGGTACCATGCCGGACCATCCTGGTAAAGCCCCGCCCCACCTCCCCCCACCCTGAGCCCAACAGCAGGAAGAAGACTGAAGAGCCTGCCCTTCCCTCAAGCCACCTGGGGTCCAGGACCAGCGTTCCCCCTCTGGAATCCTACTCATCCATGTCCTCATGCAGCCTGGAGGAAAGGGTACCTGTTCCCCCACCCAGCCCGGCGTCCAGGAGCAGCACAGGCCTGCCCAGCCTAGAGTTCAGGACAGTCACCCCCTGCTCCACACTCCACGAAAGGGTGAGCACAAGCCTGCCCAGCCTGGAGTCCCTGCTGGCCATCCCCGGCCCCGCCCTCCAGGGTGAGCCCGCTGGCTCCCCCGCCACCCCCAGCAGGAGCAGCAGCAGCAGCAGCAGGGACACTGCAGGAGGCCCAGACGGAACTGCTGATGACCACCGCCTCCCAGCTGCGCAGCCAGACGGTGGGACCCCAGCCTGTCCCTCTGGCCCCAGCCAGACGCGGCCGGGGGTGGCGAGGCGGCTCTTCAGGTTCTTCTTAAGGTGCATATGCCCTCGGCCATTGACCACAATACGTCGGAAAAGGACAAGAGTCAAGCCCATGTGACGGGTCAAGTTGGGGACAGCTGAAGCAAAGCCACAGTGAACTTCGCAGCGGTGCCGGAAACACGCTGGGTGCGCAGGTTGAGGACTTGGTCCGGTGGACGATGGACACGGGTGCTGCCGTGGCGTTCTCTGCACGGGACTTGCTGCAGGAGGGGCTCCAGCCCCTCCGTGGACTGTGTCTTCCCGGGGCCCTCGGCCCTTCCCCTGCTCTCCTTTGTTCCCAAGTTTGTAATAAACTTGATGATCCTCACACATGTTTTGGAGACTTTGTTTTTCATCCTCTCTGCGCAGAATTGGGGCTGAGCACCCTGTATTTGAGAAGGTGTGGGGATGTGGTACACACTTGGGCTTTATTGCAGGAACTTCCAACAGGTGTGTGAGAGCAGCGGGAGCTGTGGCTGCAGACAAAGGGCAGAGCTTCTGGGCCCTGGGAAGGGGTGTGAGTTTTACTCTGAGAACAATGATCAACCCATGAAGAGTTTCAAGTGTTTAAAGCAGGGAAGCAATATGATCTAAGTTTTAAAACTAATTAATTGTGGAAAACCTTCCTCCACAAACATTTTTATCAATCTCTACATAGTATAAGATTCCCCAGGCAGGGCAGGATTTCTTACAGCCACCAAAGAAATACGAGTCGGAAACTAGGCGTGTCTTTCTCCCTTCAGTCCTTCCCACCCCGGTGCCCTGAACACATGGGCACGCAAACCAATCGAATGCTTCAAAGGGGCGCCCTGGCCGCCTCTGCAGGGCTGATTGTTCTCACATGGTGATGAGCTGACGATCCTGCCCTGACACTGAGGGCCCTGCCGTGCTCCCCTGCTCCATGTGTCCTCCTTCCCTGAGATCCCAACAGCGTCTGGCACAGACCTATGTGGGACTCTTAGCACTTTGTGTGGTCATGAAGTGGTTCCCTTGTCCTGAGCTTCTGTTCCTGAGTTCTTGGGGGCTGGCCACTCTGTTGCTCCCCTTCCCGTTTCCAGTCACTATCCCAGAGCCAGGTCCAGAGTAGGTGCTGGGAAAATGGTGGACAGATGAACCATCATCCCCGTGACTATACAGGGAACTGTCCCAGATCAGGATCCATGGGAATATGAGAGGGACACTGTGGTTCATGATTATGCTGCAGCAACAGTGTAAAAAAGTTAGACTGGGCATGGACTGGGGTGTATGCCCCTTGGTAAACATTGGAAAGCATTATGAACAACACTGTGAGGTTTCTTTGAAGATTTTATGTATTTTTAGAGAAAGGAGAAGAGAAGGAGAGCGAGAGAGAGACATCCATGTGTGGTTGCCTCTCAAAGACCCCCAGCTGGGGGACCTGGCCCACAACCCAGGCATGTGCCCTGACTGGGACTCCAATGGATGACCCTTTGGTTCACAGGCTGGCACTCAATCCACTGAGCCACACCAGCCAGGGCACATTGTGAAGTTTCCACTTCTGCGACAGTCCTGTACTCAGTCCATTTGCTGTGGCAGCTCTATCCCAACAGTCCCCACAGCGTGGGTTGTGTCATAATATACACAGTGTTGGCAAGTATCAAGTGCCTCAAGGTTACGTCCTATAGATACACCTTCACAGTGTAATTTCCTTTTCAAGTCCACTTTAGTATTTTTCATTATTGCACGTTGATGCTAGATTTTAACCCCCTCAAACTCCCACTCGTCTTTGTTTTAAAATGAAAAGTAAACAAACCTTAGGATCAGAACCTTTGATAAGAAATGGCATTTGTCCAAGGACCCCTGGTTTCTTTCATTGGATACCGGTAACAGAGATCAAAAGGTGGGTGCTAGGTACCACTCATTGCTACTATGTCAAAATGCATCTGGTCTCATCTGGCAGAGCAGGAACAAACCTGCATGTTCACTGGCCTGTGTATACAGACATAGCTTCCAGAGTCTACAGTATATGTATAAATACCATAAAAATAGTGGAACTATTTCTATGTTAAGCTAAATATAAATTCATACTAGGGTCTCTAATCTGTTAACATGTAGTTTTCCCTTGCTTGTCTGTAAACTTCCTCTCCAACAGTGAGAAACCTGTCCCAGCTGTCTGCCATCCATTTACTTCATTGCTCAGTTCCAGCAAATTCATGTACAGCATGTACAGCAAATTCAGAATGGTTGACCTGGATCCCGTGGGACACAACTTTACCGACCTAAGAACAGTGCTTATGCAGGTTCTTTTGCTTTCAGTCTTGCAGACTCTACTTCCATAGTGACTTAGTTAGTGCCTTTTTCTTCTACCTTCTTCAGTGACCTTTAAAATATTCATTGAAATGTCCAGCAATCCAGGTCTATCCTTTAGATTTCATACTACATCAAGCAAACAAAAACCCCAAAGTAAATCTATATGATTTTCTTTTTAAAAAAAATTATGTACTGATTGACTAATTTGAGAGAGGGAGGGAGGGAGGAGATATAAACATTGATTTGTTGTTCCACTGATGTAGTCATTCATTGATTGATTCTTGTACGTGCCATGACTGGGGATTGAACCCGCAACCTCGAACAAAATGAGCTACATTGCCAGGGCAAATCTATGTGATTTTCCTTTCAAGTTGCCATTAATTATATCCACTCACAGGGTCCCTGCAAGGTTGGTCTCATTATCCATCAGAAGTTCAGAGAACTTTAGCAACAGATTAAGGCTGCGACTAGGATATGAAAAACTAGGGTCTGCGAGTACATCTTTGTGATTGTAAAAGTTTGTGCTCTGTGCACTAGGTACGACCTCCAGATGGCCTCCCTGCCCCAGAGCGTGCAAGGACATGGTTTTGTTGCCTGAGACTGCACAGTCCTCTGAGAGATGCCTTGCTTCGTACTACTCACTCTGGAAACCATGATTTTCTACCTTGAGATTTGATGACTTGTCAGACCTTGTGCAGTTCCCTTTTCCTCTGAGTTTTCCATCTACGACAGGTGGACTTTGCCTGAGTATTTGAGATGCACTATTATGGCTAAAATGTAGGCTGTGTAGAACAACAAAATAAAAGTATGTGTTTTAAAACCGTCGATAGAGGGTGGGGGTGAGGTCTTAAAACACCATCCCTATATTACAGAGCAGTGTTTTCCTTCTTTCCCCTTCTCTCCTGACTCCCCACCTCTGCTTCCTTACGCTGCACATTTTCTCTCTCTGCACATTTGGGATGCTAGGCAGTAACAATTACGTCACGCGAAGCATGTGAGTGAGCTGGCTGCGTGTGACATCATCACTGTATTACCTAGCATTTTTACAGATGGGTAGACCGCAAGTATAATATTCACACACCTGGAATACATGGGTTGGCCAAAGCTGAAACCCTAGAATAACCAACAGAGGGCACTCAAAGTTGGAATCTTCCATTCGACCAACGACTGCAAAATTCAGAAATGAAAGAGGCCTGGGAAGGGGGCCGGGGAGGGAGACAGCTTCTCTGGCTTCAACAGGTCTCTCGGAAATAAAAGAAAAAACCAGAAGGGAAAACAGGTGCCTCTGTGAAGTGTTTCGTGATTCCTAAACTACTCTTTCAAGTACTTCGCTTACCTTTAAACATTAATCTCCCTAGAAACTGGAGCTTTTCCTTCTGAAGCTGCAGCAGTTGTGGGCGGACTCTCTAGCCAGCATGAGCCTGGCAGCTGAGTGGCCTGTCCTCGTCAGGGGGCTTTGCCACTCATTCACAAGCCTTGTTCTTTTCCCCACCCGAAATACAAATCCTGCCCCAATGCCCTAACCCAGGTCAGGTCGGTCAACATAATTCTCCTAATAACCTGCGATCTCCAAGAGGAAGCTACAGTAGTTATTAAGCTCCCCACTTTGTGTCCCCAAGGAGGGCATCTCGTTGTCGCCTGAAGTGTAGGGTGTGTTTGTTTCATTTTTTAACCATCTGCACTGTAACTGAAAGTATAGAACACTGCGACAATCCATACTTCCACCTCTGTGGTGTTAATACACCAAAGGGCCCCTCAGTGCCTTAGAAGTGTGGTTTCATTCACAGTGGCCACTGCTCTTCCAGGAAGGGATCACATCTGACAGGTGAGGAAACAGAGAGGTGACAGAGAAGTCACAGCGTCAGCCAGGGGCCGCATCGAGGGCACAATTGTCTAGCCCCAGAGCCCATGTTAGATTTTGTTTTCACTGCTTGCCTGGCAACCTCAGTGAGCATCACCAGCTTATGTTTCATAATGAAAATGCATGGAGGGGTTTTTGGTTGATGCATCATGTGAGGCTCTGAAAAGCAATGAACCTGCCATAGATAACCCTGGCTAGGTAGAACCACTATTCTTCAGTGAGAGCTTGTCTGCCTCAGTTGAGGCTGCTGTTGGTTCTCAATTACCTGTGTAGATTAAGGTGAACAGAAAATAAATACATAAGATACGCAGACTCGTTACTAGTGTACCAAGATTTGTCTCCAAGGATGTTCACTGTAGCTTTTTCACAGAGAGGAAAACAAACAAACAAAACAACTGATCTCTTTTTCCCTCAGGGATTTCAGAACTAAATAGAATAAACATTCTTGACGAAAGGTAGCTAGTCTTTTTTTCATTTCCTTTACTTTTTTTTTTAGGAAAGCTAGCCCTGGCTGGTGGCACAGTGGATGAGGTGCCGGCGTGCAAACCCAAAGGTCGCTGGTTCAATTCCCAGCCAGGGCAACATAACCAGGTTGCAAGCCAGGTCACCTGCTGGAGGCAGGTGAAAAGCAACCATACATTGATGTCTCTCTCCTTCTCTGACTCTCTTCTTCCCCTCTTTCTAAAATTAATAAATAAAATCTTTTTTTTTTTAAAAAGCAAAGCTGTCATATACTCCTTACTGCAAAAGAACACCAGAGACATAAGAAAGATAAAAGCTGACAAAAGATGGCGCTACAAACTGCCTGCTTAGGGAAGGCCAAGCCCATTTCAAGCCATGCTGCTGGGCCCTTGGGGTGGCCAGGAGGGAGGGAGCCAGGCTCACCCTTTCATAATCACGAACACCATAGGCCTGGAGAGTAGGCAAGGACGCACAGTGAATTCACACATAAATCTAGTGAATATACCTGGTTGTTGTGACTATATCAGACTCTGATTTATTAGGTAAAAAAGGTACCAGACTGTATAGATCAAAGTAAAGCATTTAGAAATCCTACTGATGGTCAGAAGGAAGCCCATCAGGGAGACCTGGATTTTAGACTAAGCTCCTGCAATTACTAGCTGGGTGACACGGGGTGACGTTGGGCACCTCACTTCTCTGAGCCTTGGCTTTTCCTCATGGCTGTTGTGAAGACGAAATAAGTTAATATGTAAGAAGGGTTTAATAACCATGGGCATATAATAAACCCTTAATATGTATTCACAAATATTAATATTTTTGTTGTTGATATTATTGTTGTCTTTTTGCAAAAGCTGTTTTTCTCATTCCTTAGATGTGGGCTATTCTTAGTGACTCCCTTCCAAAGAAGACTTTATAAAGGGGGGTGGGTGGGGAAAGTGCAACCTTACAATGGAAAACAAAGACTATCTAAGCCAGGTGATCAAGGTCAACATCAACAGTGATAAGTTATGTTGATAGTATGTACCTTCAATGTGATGTGATGAAAATGGCTCTTTACCTCTGTGACCTTCCTCCAGTCACATAGCTCTGTGACATAGCTCCAGTATAACAAGGAGGAAAACATCAGACAAATCCCAGTAAGAGGGACATTCTACAAAACTCCCACAAACTATCAAAAATAAGGACGGTCTGAGAAATAGTCACAGACCAGAGGAACCTACATGACAATTAAGTGTAATATAGTCTCCTGAATGGAATCCTGGGGCAGAAAGGAAAAAGTTGATGAAATACAAATAATCAACTAGTAATAAATAACATCGATTTTCGTTTATTAGCTGGGATCAAAGCATCATGCTAAAGTAAAACATTAACAGTAGGGGAAGCTGAGTGCGAAGAACACAGAAATTCTCTCTACTATCTTTGGAAATTTTCTGTAAAACTATCTCTTTAAAACAAACTTTATTTAAAGAAGGAAACAAAAGAAGCTGAAATGCCACCAGAGCAATGGGTATTTCATGTGGCTCTTTATAATTCAGAAGTGAAAAGGGGCAAAAAGTAGACTTTACGGCCTCTGAAATTGACATTGAACTGCTGTGGGGTCACTTTTCTACTAGAGGAGCTCCCCAGCCCACTTCTTAGACCCAAGTCTATTTTCTCAATAGTTGCCATTCTGCCCCTTCTGTGGGGTCTTACCTCCTAAAGGTCATCCCCTGATATCAGCTTTCCCCATTGCTGCTTTGAAGACAAGAGACCATAACTTACAGCTTTTCCTTTTAAAGGTTTGGCAGGACAGCAGAAAGTAGGTAATCAATACAATCCACAGGGGATTTCATACGGGCTTAGGCTGAAGCTCAGTTCTCTTTCTGAGACGGTAACTTTAAAGGTGACCTAATCTTTACTGTACATGTTGGTATGCAGTGTCAAACACTAGCCTCCGCATGTTACAAAATGACTGCATGGATTCCTCACACATAAACTGCAAACAAGTGACTATCACTATACCCATTTCATAGATGAGGAGACTAAGACGCAGATAATTTATGTGACTTGCAAAAGGTCACACACTAATAATGGCCAACTTGAACCTAAGTTATTCTGTACCCAAAACCCAGTAAGAATAAAATTTTGTAAATGTTCTCTTCTTCCCTGGACACACACACACGCACACAACCACACGCATGCACGCACGCACACACACAAAGTTAGAAAAATTCAGTGACGATAAAATGAATGGTTTCCAATCAGTGATAATGGGAAACTACTATCCTATTATGATCTACATATTTTAGATGAGGAAAATAAGCCTTAGAGATGTGAAGCCATTTGTCTAAGTTTATGCATCCAGCGAAGTGCAGATCCAAACATGAATCAACATTGAGTTCAAGTCTAGAGTCTGATCTGTCACCACCAGACACTACCCAGCTTCCCACTCAGCTATGAAGCCCGCCCAAAGCAGGTGGGCTAGCTCCAGCCCCAGCAGCAAAGAAGGAGTACCTGAGAACCAGCATCTACCACTCAACTTGCTTTCTTTCTTTCTCTGATGCCCTCTTCTTCAAGTTCAAAACCTTCTTCATAAGGCGCCGGCCTACGAACCCAGAGGTGGCAGGTTCGTTTCCCCAGCCAGGGCACATAACCAGGTTGCAAACCAGGTCTCCAGTCAGGTCTGTGGCTGGAGGCAGGTGAAACGCAACCATACATTGATGTCTCTCTCCCTCTCTGCCTCTCTCCCTTCCCCTCTTTCTAAAAATAATAAAAGAAAATCTTTTTTTTTTAAAAAAAAAAACAAAAACCTTTTTTCCATACCTGTCTTTATAAGCCAAATCTTCCTATTTTCTTTTCTTTCTTTTTATTTTTTTTAAGATTTTATTTCATTATTTCTAGAAAGAGGGGAAGGGAGAGAGGCAGAGAGGGAGAGAGACATCAATGTATGGTTGCTTTTCACCTACCTCCAGGCACAGACCTGACTGGAGACCTGGTTTGCAACCTGGTTATGTGCCCTGGCTGGGGAATTGAACCTGCAACCTTTGGGTTCCCAGGCCAGTGCCTTATCCACTGTGCTACCAGCCAGGGCTATTTTCTTTTCTTAACAAGGCCTATACTCCCACTCAAACTCCCCCTGACACCTTGCCTTCCTCCTCCTCCACAGGGCCTGTTTGAGTCTTTAGTACAAATCAACAGTCCATGTTGGGGGAGAGATTTCCTCTCCCTTCGCTCTCCCATGTCTGTATCAGCTTTGGAAGTTCGAATGCAGAAAAGCACCTGAACCTTTCATGCAAGACTAGCTAAGTCAGTCACAGCTGCCATAGGGCTAGGAGGCCCCTTCTCCAGAGGTTTGGTTTGATGGTGACACAGGCACTGCAAGGGGCCCCAAATAAATCATTAATGAGCTCACCTTCCTCCTGATGTGCTGAGACATAGGCAGCCCCAGGAACTTCATTTATTTCCTAGCAACGCAAAGGAATTGGCCCAGTACAGCAACCTTGGGGGCTGAAAGGCCTGGTTGGTGCTGTCTCTTACTAGGTACACACCCGTGGACAGGTCAGTCACCTTCCTGTGATCTTAGTGTCCTCAGACAGAAAATGGAAATAATATTCTTCCCTTAAGGGTACACCATCCAGCCTACACAGAAGCCAGAAATGACAATGTCATTCTTGTTTCTTCTCTCTTCCTTACCACTAAGGGCCAACCTGTCTTTGAATTCTGTCTCTCCAATCTTGTCTCCACTCGCACTAGCTGTGTTAGTGCAGGTATCATGATGTCCTCACTGCGTCACTGCTGTGCCCCTGAGCCCATGTCCCTTTCCTAGTCTAGCGCCACCACCATTCCTTTCTCCCTGCGGTGGCAGGTTATCTTACCAGCTTGCTCATCTCACTATCTTGAGTCCGATTAAAAGTAGTATATGAATCTCCATCATTTATCAAGTACATCTTTGCCAGCCAAAGGTCCAAAGTCCTTCATGACTTTGATCTAATCTACCTATGATGGTTAGAAATCTTTCCGGTGCAGGTAACAGAAACACCTCTCCAAGAAGCTTAATTGCAAATAATTTACTGGCTAATGAAACTAATAAAGCCAGGGGGCAAATCCAGTCCACCAGAGTCTATACCCTAGAATCTAGGGACTCCAGCTTTCTAGTGACTTTACTTTTGATTAGGCTCTCCCCCCTCAATAATAAATTTGCCCATAGAAGTTTCAGGCTTGCCTCGTACTTACTTAGCAACCACCTGAGAAGAGAGCAACTTCTCACTAATTTTAACAGAAGTCACAAGAGAAAGCCACAGTGGGGTGCTTTGGGTCATGGCCCAGTTTTTTACTAAAGCTGGGAGGAGTATGGCTGGGGATGAGGCAGGCATGTCCCAGAGGCCAGGGGTAGGGGCCAATCCCCCCTGAACAACATGGCCCACAAAAATATCAGACAGTTATACCAAAACAGGAGGAAATAAATATTAGGCGATCATAAACAATATCTATTTGATAATTCCTACCTTCAAGAGCATCTCTCCTACACCAGGCTCCAAAATGTAGTGATGTGAAACTGCCCTTTTACTTTGTTCATGATCTTGTGGAGGTCAGGGATTCAGGGGTTCAGCTGGGCTATTCTTACGTGGGGGTCTCTCATGAGGGGGCAGGGAGATGTCACTGAGGCTGTAGATATATGAAGGCTCAACAGGGCTGGGTGTCCCAGGTGGCTACCTGACAAAAGGACTGTCTGTGGGAAACTCAGTGGCAGCTGCCAACTAGATGTCTACACGTTGCTTCCTCAGTATGAGAATCACAGATGGGCTTCTTGGAGCAAAGGGCTCCATGCACTGGCATTCCAGCAATGAGACGGAAGCTGCACCCCCTTTCCTGACCTAGCCACAGAAGTCACGCAGTGCCGTGTTTCTGCATTCTACTGATTACAAGGCTTCCCAGGCTGAAGAGGAGGGAACACCTTCAACACGAGGAGGACCAAATTTATAGCTCAATCATTTTTTATTGTTCTGCAAACACATTCCCACCATTTTAATCATATTTGCCCTTATGGATGCATTTCTTTGTCTAGAGTATCCCGTTTCCCTTCTTTCTTTACCAAACTCTACAATCCCCCAATGTGAAGCTTCTGCGAAGCTTTCCACATAGTTGGAAATGTTGGCCACTTCTTAGGGCCACATTCCGAGTCTATAGCTACTTCAATAACATTTTTTAATCCCTGATATATTGTAACTCCGTACTCTGTCTCTGTCACAAGGCTATGAGCTTCTTGAAGGCAGGGACTGTCTTATTCGCCTCTCTACTTTTCATATTGTCTCTCACAGGCCCTTGGCATGTGTTTGCTAAATGACAGAATTAGACTCTAGAGCCAAAGAGCTTTTCAAATGTTAGAGTGTTATTTAAACAAAGTCTGTCTAATGTTATTCACAAGATAAGTGAGTCTTTTAAAAACAGTATCTTATTCATTTATTTTTAGAGAGAAAGGAAGAGAAACATCAATGTGTGATTGCCTCTGGTGGGTCCCCAAATGGGGACCTGGTCCATAAGCCAGGCTTGTGCCCTGACTGGGAACTGAACAGGCAACCCTTTGGTTCACAGGCCAATGCACAATCTACTGAGCCACACCAGCCTGGGGGTAAATAAGTGAGCCTTTTCTTGAGGACAATGTAAAAGCTTCTGGTGATAGTTTTCTATGCAACAAATTCAAAATGGTTAATTCATTTGATTGCTAAAAAAGTTAAAGCTATGTTTCTTTTCTTCCTTTCCTTTCCTTCCTTTTACTCTCTCTAGCTGGTGATACCTAGCTGTTTGTTCTTCACATTTTATCTGCTCTTTGGATCACCATTCTTCAGATTTTATCAACAAGTCACCTTTCCGTGAACCTGTTATTAAGCCAATCCTTCTTTATCACCTTTATAGTTTTGTACCTAATTTATTTATTGTCTCACTCTTCTGGCATACTAGGCATTATCTTCAGGCTTTTATTTCTTCAGTAAACATTTTCTGATTGCCAGAAAGCCCCTTATGTACCAGGCCTTGCGATGGAACCCAGAGATTCAGTGAAAAACAAGTGAGAGTCCTCTGTAATTAACAAGAAAACTCAATGCCTGCTGGAGAAAGAAAATGTCAACAGAATGTGATAGATGTTGAGCCAGAGGCTTGCAGAGAGGAGTGTGGGGTCGGTACCTAAATCCTGTCTGGGGTGAAAAAGAAAGACTCTATAAGAGGTAATAGTAACCCATCTACAAACTGAATAGCAGCTAAGCTAGGGAGGAAGGCACATCGTAATGAGAGAGAACACCATGGGCTAAGGAATGAGAGAGCAAAGAGCAGGTGTGTGGAAGACCAACCAACAGTTTCAGAAAATGGCAGGTTTCCGGAGCTCCTTGCTAACAAAACTGGGGAGACTGCCTTGATTAGAGTCATTGGAGCCTCTGGAAATCTCTGACTAACTGGGAAGCTAGTACACTGACCAAACAAGGTGAGGGAACAATTGTGGAAAATCAAACTTCAGGGAATTAAAAAGAAAATGCAACCATTTATCTAAGCCTAGAAGGGAATTAGCTGCTTAAAAAATTTATAGCCTAAGTCGGCCTTTTACCACCTGGGACACTTTAAGAACAACTTATTTATAACTCTTTTTCTTTTAAGCAAAAGTACATGGTACTTCTGCTATCTCAGAAAGTTGCTGGGAAGATCATAAATGATGGTACTAATGTGTAGAGGCAGTTAGTTTGGAATGTATTAACAAACCTGTTCGGAATTACAGAATGCGCGGGAATCCACATGAGAAAAACACTGACCAAGGGACATCACCCTAATCAGACACCTGATGTCACACCTGCTGCAGCTTGCAAGATTAAGTCCTCATTAGGACTCCTACGGCCCTCGAGTGCCAGGAGTCTCCATTCCCCTGCTTCATGGGCCCCCAAGCACACCCAGGAACAGCCCTTCTCCCTCAACCCCCAATGAACCTGTTACTGGCTCCCACACTGGTCTCCTTCCCCAATAAACCCATTGCTTGTTCCCACATTGGACTCCGGTGACCTCTCAGAACCAGGTTGCTCTGACAGATGGTACTTGCAGAAGTTCCTTCCATGGACAGTAGTATTTTGCCTAGCTAGCCTCTTCGCCATTTTTACTGGTAAGAGACCACTTCTTTTCCCTTCTTTCTTGAGGACCACACCTCCCCCACTTCACTCCATTTTGTCAGACCACATGACTTTGGTCTGACCAGTTAGAACACAAGTCAACTCTGCCCATTATTAACCATGTAGGACTAAGCACATGTCTCAGTTTGGTTCATGGATTTTCAAAAGTAGTTCCAGTTCGTTCCATCAGAATAAATCCTGTGATTCACAGAGAATTTGAGAAGAAACTTTCCAATGGAGCTAAGTTGGTATAGCTCAACCCCAAAACCACTGAAGGGCCACAACAAATAAATAAGAATAATAAATCCCCAAATTAGATTCCTACTTACTTTTGCAGGTATAAGAGGGCATCCAACCAGATTGGTTATGACATCTTAAGTGGTGGTAGACATCTTAAGGGTCTGTTATACTATTCCTTATACTTTTTTGTATACCCAAATATTTTATCATTAATAATTTTTAAATAGAGAGATATCTCACATAGTCATGGAAAGATATTTAGAATATTCATAAGCAAGCAGCAAATACATATACATACATACATGAATATATGCACCACCCATTAAAAAAAAAACGAGTCTTCATGAAAACATATATACAAAGTAAGAATGGAAAGATAATGTACTATTATATTAACAGTAGTTAGCACATGGTGTTAGGATTAAGTTTTTTTTCAGTTTATTTGTGTTTTCTCCTTGATTGTTTCTAGAAAACATAATTTGCTCTTAGCCAATCTGTTGACTTAATAAACAGATTTTAATGTCACAGCTGTAATAAATAGTGACAGTCAGTGCATCGACATGTCTGATATGTCTTTAAGAAGCAAAGGAATCAGAAGATTGCTTCAGAGCTGCCCTTACACGTACAATATTTTATTTGATGTCACTGAGAAAATAACTTTAAAACAGGATAATACTTCACTCCTTTGTGGGTTTACCAATGAAACCCAGTTGCCAAAAATGTGAAACAGGCCTCTAAGTTGAGCATAAAAAAACCTGCAGAGAGACTTTCAGTGCTCTTTGGACTTTCAGACAGATGGATGGTGTTTACTCTGCATTTTTGGTTCTGGAGACGAGTTAATACCTTTGACAAGAGTGTGAAAGGGCTGCCAAATATGTCGTTTCTGCCATTGCCTTTGCCACCCGAGCGTTGTACTTTTGTTCAAACGAGGAAAAGATAGCACTGCAACATTCCCCTGACTGTGGGAAATGGAGATAATTAAAGCATGATTTGTGTTGAGTTTTGTTTTTAACTCACCTCCTTAGGGAAGATGCCTCTTCTCCTCAGAGCAGCTGGTTCAGTGTGGGTGTGCGGGGCTTCCATAAATTGCCATCCAACCCAGCCTGTGATCAGACAGAAATAAAGAAAATGTTGCACATTTTCCTACAGGATTTAACTCCTGACAACAACACAAAAATTGTAAAGGGTATCCCACCTTACATAAAGGAAAAGATCCTGGAAAATATGGAATAGCTGCTGGTCTGGTTGCTCATTTTACAAATATTAGGAGGCACTGACCATCGCCATCAGTATCGAGGGGTCCTTGTTAACGCATGGTCAGTGACCAACCCCTAAATCGTTTTTGGTGTTCACCTGGGCTCAATATTGTGTTAAATGTTTTATATTCATCATCCCAGTGAATTAATTCTCCTGGAAGCTCTGTCAGGTTGATTCTATCTTACCAGCCCATGTTAGAGAAGAGATGACGCTCAGAGAGCAGTTTACTGGTTTACAAGGGCCATGAAACTCATAAATGATGGCATTTGAACCCAGGTAGTCCGTGGGGTACCCAAACTCTTAACCTGCATACACCGTCTTCAGAATTATTCAATGAGTCAGTATCCATTTGAATTCTCCAGTAGCCATTAATGGCGGACACTTGAATCACACCTACTAATGAAATAACTGAGTCTCTGAGAGATCAGGTAAATTACGCGAACAGCCATGACTATCTAACTTCAACATCTGGGCATTTAACACGAGGTCACATTCTCCTTCATAAGTCCACACTCAAGATACAATCCCTCAACCAAGTGTCTCTCCCAGAGTCTGTTTCTCCATCTGCAAAATAAGAGGGAATCATATTCTCTCCCTTGAAAACCTCGAAGGTTTTCATGGGCATTGTTGGAGTAGGCTACTCTGAGAGGTCACGCAGGGACCAATGTGGGAATAGGCAACGGGTTCGTTGGTGGTTGAGGAGGAAGGGCTGCTCCCGGTCCGCCTCCAGGGCCCAGGGAGCAGGGGTGTAAGACTCCCAGCCCTCTGGGGCCTATAGGAGTCCTGAGGAGGACTTTTGTTGGTCCATTAAAAAAATATATTGTATTTATTATTTTTAGAGAGAGGGTAAGGGAGAGAAGCAGAGAGGAAGAGAGACATCAATGTATGGTTGCCTTTCACCTGCCTCCAGCTATGAACCTGGTTGGAGACCTGGCTTGCAACCTGGGTATGTGCCCTGGCTGGGAATTGAACCAGCGATCTTTTGGGTTCGCAGGCCAGAGTCTTATCCACTGTGCCAACAGCCAGGGTTTGTTGGTTCATTTTTAAGCTTACAATCCACAACCGGTGTGGCATCAGTGTCAGGTTAGGGTATTGTCCCTTGGTCACTACCAACACATATAAGCAAGTGTTTACCTCAAGCAGAGTCCCACACATCCTATAATTCCAACCAGGTTCATTAACATTCCACCCTAGCTGCCTCTATACTCGGACAGGCCATCAAATGTGATTCAGTGTAAAAGAACTTTGAAAAGTATAAAGACATAAGGAATTTAGATTTGCACCAATATTTCTGTTAAGTTTCCTTATCAGGTATCTACCATTAGAAAAGGCCACTTTATAATTGCTGTGAGTGATAACACATTCCCCAGATGGCAGAGGAAGCAAACACCGTGCTCGCCTCCTCCCATGACCACGTCAAAATTATAACTAAACGACAGAGCATCCATCATTCAGAACCGCCTGAAATCTAGCAGGACAGAAGTCCTACAACCAAGGATGTAAAGAAAAAGCCTCATCAAGACTAGTAGGAGGGAGCAAAGACACAGAGCGGCAGATCCCAAACCCACCATGTAGCAGCTAAAAATCAGGGAGTTAAAAGCTGTGGAGGACGCCCCTGAGGGGCAAGGGGTCCCATCCCAGGGTTCCAGTGCCACGAGAGAAGCCTCATAACTTCCGGATGTGAAAACCAGTGGCGGTTGTGACTGAGATGGAGACCCCGTTGTTCCTCTTACATGACCCACACACAGGCTTACTCACTGATGGGCTCACTAGTTCTGAGCTCCAGTCCTGGGCAGCAGCTGGAAAAGAACCAGGTACGTATGGGGAGGAACTGAGTTGCCCGGCATCAGGACGAAGGCTGAGGGGCAGCTTTCTCCCAGGCGAAGGTGCTGGCAGAAGCCAACGTTCCTATGCTGAGCCCTCCACCCACAGAGCTGGCAGGCGGGCACTAGATTCGTCTCCATCAACCTGGATAACACCTAATTCCCTGAGATCGCACTCCAGCTGGAACCTCTTTCAGCAGCGGTTCCAAAACATGGCGGCCTTGGCTGATGCTGCAGATTTCCCTAAAATGTCTCAAAGGTTCACAAGCCCCAAATAAGCAGCATTTGGCCTTGGGGTGCCCCACACCTCTTGGTAAGCAGTCCCACATCCAGCACGAGTGGCAGCTGCCTTGGTCAGCAGCTTAGCTTCTCTCGGGTACCTCCAAGCCTAAGCACAAGTGACAGCCATCCGCAGCTCATCTGTAGCATGTACTAGGTGGTCCCAAGCTAAGCACAAACAGTGTCTGACTTCGATCTGCACCAGAGCCCCTCCTAAGCGGCCCAGGAACCAACATACCTTGTGGCCAGCTTCAGACCACACCAGAGAACCACCCAACCACCTTCACAAATGACACATTCAAAGGGCAGACTTGGCAGACACTAAAGTCCCACGACTGGAAATCCTGCTTCCCAGTGTCACCCCTGCAAAACAGCTCCTCTACATAGTTACAGGTCCTCACAGCCATTCAGCCTGAGATGCCATAGCACTCAAGGCTCAACTACAAAAGGTGGACACACACAACTCACACAAGGGATGCACTTGGAGTGCCCAGCTCAGGTGACCAGGGAGGCTGTGCCACTGGACACTGAAAACATAAGACCACTTTGCCAAGACTGAGAGATGCAGCAGCTCTACCTAATACATAGAAGCAAATATAGGGAGGTAGCCAGAATCAGGAGACAAAGGAATATGGGCCAAATGAAAGAACAGAACAATACTCCAGTAAAAAGACTAAACAGCCCTGGCTGGTGGCTCTGTGCATAAGGCGCCAGCCTGCAAACCCAAAGGTTGCTGGTTCGATTCCCAGCCAAGGCACATAACTAGGTTGCAAGCCAGGTCTCCAGCCAGGTCCATAGCAGGAGGCAGGTGAGGGGCAACCTTACACTGATGTCTCTCTCTGCCTCTCCCCTTTCCCCTCTCTCTGGAAATAATAAATAAAATCTTTTTTTTTTTTTTTTTTTAAAGACTAAACAAATGGAGACAAGCAATCTATAAGATGCAGGGTTCAAAACACTGGTTATGAGGATGCTCCATGAATTTAGGGGAAGAGTAGATGAACTCAGTGAGAACTTTAAGAAAGAGATGGGAAACATGAAAATAATGGTAAAACCCATAAAAAAGAACAGTCAGAAATGAATAATGCAGCAACTGACCCTTTATGCCTGTTACAAGCAGTGGGGGTTGGGAACAGCCTTTCCTGACACAGGTAATGAGTTCCTAGTTCTCTTTTCTCTTGAAAAAGTCACCCGAATGAAGTGCAGGTGAACTAAGGTGCATTTCACAGGTTATGCTATTTGTTAAGAATACTTCCATGAAATGTACTTGCTCTAAGTTACATCTAACTTTGTAAATTCAAAGTATTGTTTTCCTCACTGGGAGGTGTCACTGTATTAAAGCCTCCATTTTTCCATGTAATATAAGAAATAGCAAAATCAGACAATTTGCTTTTTTCTATTAAAAAATAATGTTGTCAAAGAATTGTGTGCCAATTTTCCTCATAAAAGAGGAAGTATGAGATGGGGAATGGATAAGTAGGAAAGGTTTACTCGATCCCGTATTTGGAAGTTGGGTTTCTCCATGTGCCTGTCCCCTACCCACAATGCAATTTTGTATTTCCAGGTGGCCGGTTTCTTGTAACCTGATAAAGCTAATTCGTATTAACTAGATGCCACAAAATGCATCCTTAAGTGTTCTCCACTCCACGCTGTCTTTACTCATCACAGCAGCTCAGCCCCAGTTCAAATCTACACCCTTGTCACAGCCTTCTCACCATTTTACCGCTCTGCCCTATTTCTCTGTTTACTGGTTTCTAGGCCATTTTTGCTGCCAAAGCTGTCCTTCTAAAGGCAAATCCAATCATCACATCACTCTCCTCTGTAAAGCCTCCCGAAGGCAGTCCATTATCCTGATGATAAAATGTCTACTTCATTACCTCGTGTTGAAGACCCTTTAGGATTTGGCACTGCCACTGGGACAGCCGTATCTGGCCACTCCTGTCACGTATCTTGGCTGCACTACCCTCACTCACTGTGGTTACAACCCTGGATCTCTGACAAGCTAGAGTGGGACCAAATTTTAAAAGCAAAATTTTTCCATGGAATATTTTTCCTATATATTTTTCAAAAAGTGTTTCTTTTCTCATAGACTGTTTTAAAAGTCCCTAGCATTGACTTTTGTGTGTAGTAGAAATCTTGAACTTGATTGTCATGTATGTATAAGAGTAATAAGCTGTCCCAATAGCATATAGCCAATTAATAGCCTTAAGGTAAGCATTGCCAAGTTTTGAACTTTTATACCTAGAAAAGATCTCAGAAATGTTTTTTTGAGGGGTGAGGCATGCAAAAAGTCTTTAAAATCTGATCCCACCTAATTTTCCAGTGTAAAAAGGATTTCTTAAAAAAGATACAAAGAGTACAATTCAAAGAGAATGGTAAGATTTAACACATTAAGTTTTATTAATTGGTCCTATAAACAAAATGAAACGATCAATCATAAACTGGAAGTATGCATTGGTCACACATGTATTTGGCAAAGGGCTAATATCTAGCATATGGGAAGAACTCAACAATCAATAAAAAAGAAAAAAATCCCAGAAATGTGGGCAAAAGGTTTTGAATAGGCTACCCAGAGAAGAGGAAACCTAATAAACCTGTCTAAAAAGGCTAAATTTTCTTAGTAATCATGATAAAACACAATAAAAATGAATTGCACATTAAAAATATTTTAAGAGTGTAGATTTCATGTTGCACTTTTTTTAAAAACCCAAAATTAACAACAAAATGAAAAGCAGCTGGGGAGGGGGACAGAGAGGAGCAAAAAGGGGATGGATGTAACACAACAACAAACTTTATATATATATTTAAAAAAGCAGCATCACACTCAGCACAAGAGCAAATAATGTAAGTTTGTGGATACCAACTACAGTGTTGGTGAGAACGGGGCAATGGTAAATATCATGCATTGCTCATGGGAATGTGCTTTGGTACCAAAGATTTTAATTGACTTAATGGGCCATTTCCAGGGCCCTGGGGCTGTGAAACTGGTTTAAGGTTTTTGAATCTAGAGCAAGATCTCCATTTACAAAATGAGGGACATATGAGCTGCAAACATCTGTATCCAGAGGTAAAACAAAGGCCCCAGGAAAAAAATGTTGAAAATATCATCAATCCCCAGGGCTCTACAGAGGGCTGAGGACCAGAAATAGCCAAAGAGATCTGGACAGGTGAACAGGACAGAGCCAAAGGCTCCCTGCAAAGGAGGAGGGAATTCCCAAGACTTTCCCCAAGGTGGCCATGAAAGCATCTGCAGCTGCTCCCCAGGGTAGAGATCAGGAAACCCATTCAAAGCAATCAGCACATTTCTTTAAACTGGATTCAGACTTTGTACACCTCCATGTTGGAGAATTAGTCTTCTCCAAGGTCCCACAGCCAGGTAGGTAGTGGTGGAATCCAGGAGCCAGGATTCACAGCCATGCCTGTCATGGTTTAAATATTTATCATTTTGCTTCAAAAACTAACCTTGCTCCTTTTTCCTTTTCTCTTTCAGACTGATGAAGAAAATTAACCACCCAATGTTTATTGAGTGACTTCTTAGTTCTACCACTGGAGAGAATACAATCTAGCTCAAGGCACTGTCCTTCTTACCCTCAATAGTGTCCTGCAAAATGGCAGGACACTATCTAACAGGAACATATGGGGTCCCAGCCCCTTACCATGGAGATGGCCAGAACCTTTGTATTTCCTCTTGCTAGGACTTTTTGCAGAAGCGGACGTCAGTGGAAGACATCCATCCCTCAGACCTACCTAGAGAAGTGGGATCCAGATTCCCAACCTAGATAAGGGTCCTCCAAGCAAAATGTAAGCAGTATTTTCCAGGAACCCCAAGACCTGGCACCTCCTTAACCCTTTGACACTCTGTAAGGCTCCTGGGACTGTTAGGCAGTTGGGGACAGCGAGAGTTGGGGGCAGAGCCCCAATAATGACAAAGTACATTTCTCATCAGTTTGGTAGTCTAGGGAACTCATTTATATTTAATTTTATTTATTTACAAAAAATAAATAAACAAGTGTGATATTTCTTACATACCTTTGTTTGTACAGTGTTAAGTAAGACCCATACCGCTTTCTAATTAGAAATAGTAGAATGTGAAAGTTAGTGAGGTTTCTAAAACTCATCCAACCTCATCTCATGATATAAATGAACCTAATCCAGGGAGCCCAGGGGTTTCCAAAGAGCAGGGAATCACAAACGCAGGATCGTGAGGGAACACGGACCCTGGCGGTTTATCCACAGCGTTACGCTGCTTAGTTGGAAAACAACGGTGCTCTGAAAATCTGGGGCATCTCTGAGCATTTTGAAATTGAAAAGGAACAACACAAAACGTTATAGAAATGAAGGTGGCGACCGGGCCAAGTTGACTTCTGAGGCAAACTCTGCCCCACACTGCCCTCACGTGGTTTGGAATAAAATTGCATCCGCTCAGCATAACAGGCAGGTGAATTTAAAGTGGACGTGCAACTGCTAGATTTGTTTGTTTATTTAATAGAGGGTAAAATCTGTTCAAATTCTGGTCATCTGTGGGTAGCTCTATAGTTACAAATCCTTTAATTACTGTGAGTACTGTCTTAAGGGAAAAAGTAAGGTGTAGACATTAATAACGTGCATATGTCGCAAAACTAAAGGGGGAGTCCCAGCTCTGGCACTCTGGAGAAATTACTCAGTTTCCCTGATTCGTTTTGCTCGCCTGTAAAATGGACGCGGTTAACAAGACGCCCCCTATTGGGTGTTGTGAGTATTAAAGAAGAAAATCTTCCTAAGCATCCTTAGAAAAGGGCTGGGTATATGCAAGAGCTCATTACAGGGTGGGGCAAACGTAGGTTTACCGTTGTTGGTATGGAAAATAATACATTAATAAATCATCATACAAGAATAAACTCTGTGTCGTGTACTCACAACGGTAAACCTACGTTTGCCCCACCTGTATAGAAGCTATTCTTATTTTTCTTCCTATTGTTACTTTTATTACCACCTTGATAACTTTGAAAAGGTAAACTCACATGCACATCAATAAAACCTTGACAATTAGGGAGAATTAGCTAGGTGCTATCTTAGAAGAGTTTCATTATGTGCATTTTTAAAAATGTTCTGTGACTTCTGTAAGCTGGTTAACTTGCCCTTACCTTGGTTTTCTGCAATATTTATCTTAATGTCCATTCCAAAGTTTAAAAAACACCCTAAATATGCTCTCACTATTGATTTTCAGTTTTGTCCCTTTTTATTGAATGATGGTTGAATATAAACTGAAGCAGAGGAGTCACTTGCTTTAGGCCTTATTTGTGGAGAGAGGATGCTGAATTTGAAGATACCCTCCCCCCAGGAAAAATCACTGCAAGCTCTATTGTGTGTAGGGCATTCTAAGCCTTTATTCTCCTCTTAGCTGTTGTGTATAAAAGCCAACCCATAATTTGGTAGCCTAGTAAGTTACTTCTCCTGATTTGGGAGTTAGCTGAGCCACCTGTTCATTTATACACCCATCTTTGCTCCCATGGCTGGGCTCCTCCCCCGACATGGTCACTCACCCTCCAATGGGCTATTGCTGAGCTTCTTACCTGGCGGCCAAAGGGTTCCCAAAGTAAGAGGAGACGGGCCCCAAAGCACAAACACTTTTCAAGCCTCTGCTTTTGATCAACACATTCACCAAGGCCCACTGGCCAAGTCCAGCTACCACAGGGTGGAGAGAGAGGCTCCTGGGCCTGCCAGAGGAGCAGCAAAGCTGTACTGCAGAGCGAAAGCACACATATCACGTGCTTTCGATGTCACACTTCAACATCCTATGGGAACCAGGCTACTCATGATGGCAAGAGATGATTTTTGGGAGGGGACTACAGGGAAAGGAGGCTCCACTCAGTTGCCATCACTGGGAATATAGGCTCAATGTTTCCAGATATTCTGATTTTTCATGAGCTGGCAGAAACCTGGATCACTATATAAAATCTCCTGCTATTTAAGTGCTGGCAACTAATGCAATTTTCCTAAGTGGTGCAGGAGCAAGTGAACCCTCTTGTCTGAGTCCTCAAGCTCACAGGTGCTGGGAGTAAGTGGTTTGTGTCAGTGGGAACTTGGGAGCACTATCTTCCTTTAAAAATGCATGGCACACAATGCCCAGGCTGGTGTGGCTCAGTGGATTGAACACTGGCCTGCAAACCAAAAGATCACTGGTTCGATTCCCTGTCAGGGCACATGCCTGGGTTGTGGGCCAGGTCCCCAGTTGGAGGCATGCAAGCGGTAACCAATCGATGTCCTTCTCACACACCAATGTTTCTCTCCCTCTCTTCCTCCCTTCCTTCTCTTAAAATCTTAAAAAAAAAAGAAAATGTATGATGCACAAAGTAGGGGGAACCCCAGAGCAATAGCTACATTTTCAGGCAAGAGGGGGAAAGTGCCCCAAGAATGAATGGGACTCTTGTGTAGATTTTAGAGTTGGATGGACCAGCTCTGCTGATTGCCAGCATTTCTCATTCTTTTATCTCGTAACTTTAAATCTCTTTCAAGAACTCAAAAGCACACGCCTTGGAGCCAGACTCTTCAGGTTAGAATTTTAACTGCCATTGATCAACTGTGAATTTGCTATTGTCACCGTCTTCTTCATGACAAAAGAGCACTCTGTATATCAGGATATAGGGCAATTTTTCCCTGGGTTATATTAATTGTATGCATATCTGCTCTCCCCTGTATACCAGGGTCACCTAATAATATTAAAAATACTAGAAAATATTTATAGAGTTTTTATCTTACTCCTCATCTATGAGTTTGGCAATTTACATGCATTGTATCCCTTAACACTCACAACAACTCTAGGAGAACATTCTTTTCATTCCCTTTGTATGGATGGAGAAACAGAGCGCAGAGGGCTAAGTTACTTGTACCCAGTTTACGGTCAGTAAATTGGTGTTTTCATTTGACCTCAAGTAGACTGGCCTGCAGACAAGGTTTCTCAACTGGGGTGTGTAGACCTTTTTGAGGTCTTCAGATTCTCTAAATTTAAAACAAGTGTCGAACTCATTTTGATATTCTAAACACTATCAGCATTTTTAAAAAATCTGATGACCCCTGTAAATGATAATATAAGAGAAGTCACTTCAAATGGAGCTGGAGCTGCCAACCTAGAGGAACTACCTTGCATGCCTTAAGTCTTAGACCTTGGGATGTTAAAAATAGGGCAAAATAACCTTTACACTGGGTCTAAGAAATCTTGTTTCCTGGAAAACTGTTTGCAAAAAGAACAAGGAAGCAGTTATGGTGACCCCTGAACTGAAAATTAAAGACATTATTTAGACTGGACCATCCCTATTTTATGATCTGCAGCCGTAGAAATTTATTTCTTCTATTGATATAATTGTTCCCCTCTTTCCAATGCCTTTGTCCCCTAATCGGAACATTATTTGGACTTCTGCCAGAATTAATGATTCCTGCATAATTCTTCTTTAATCTCAAATGAATGCTTGATGCCTCTCACTTTGAAAGGCCTTTTTATTTTTAGGTGAGCAAATACTGCTGCATGCGTTCAGTGCCTGTATTCACAGCTGTACTTATGTTCACATCGGCACTTGATAGCATTATTTCAATTGTCACAGGCTAATGAAAAGAGAATAGAGGAAGAGCCAATGGGTCAATGTCAGGCTTAAGCCATATGAAGGCCAAAGGATTCTCACAAAAAATGCTATCATGTTTTTTTTTTTTTTCTTTTTCTTTTTTTTTTTTAATTCTTAGAGAGATGGGGAGGGAGAGAGGCAGAGAGGGAGAGAGACATCAATGTGTGGTTGCCTTTCACCTGCCTCCAGCTACAGACCTGTCTGGGGACCTGACTTGCAACCTGGTTATGTGCCCTGGTTGGGGAATTGAACCAGCGACCTGTAGGGTCGCAGGCTGGTGCCTTATACACTGTGCCACAAGCCAGGGCTGTCGTGGTATTTTTAACAGAGAATGAAAGTGGTGGTAGAATCGAGTACTGGAGGTGTTACAGAGTGGGAGAAAGCCAAAATCCCCCACTCTATGCAGTTCGGGGGATGAGATACTGAAGTACAGCCATTTTTCAGAGAGAGAGGTAGTTTGCATATCTATGGCTGGTAGCTGGTGTCTTGGTTATGCAAATGACTGGATAAACCTTTTACCCCAAAAAGATGGGAGGGGTTTTTGACCCTAGAATGGTGATGAAGGAATTTACAGGGCTACCTGAGATTTCACAAGTGGCCAGGATTGGTCACCCTACCACTACATCACAGGCTGTAATTACAGCTTAAAATAGGGCGACAGACAGGTGCTCCTGCTCCCTTTCTTCCCTGGAACGACATGCAGAAAGACATGTGGTGGTCTCTCTGTCTCTGTCTCTGTCTCTCTCTGTCTCTCTCTGCTCCCTGATGGACCTGCGGGCAGGGGCTCATTTGCTGTCTTGGATGGACCCATAGACAGACACATGGCCTGAGAACTCACCTGGTTTGAGAAGGGGGGAGCAAAGGCGGGGGTGAGGGGGGTTGGGAAGGAGACATGAAGCGTGTGCAGAGACAGGGAATGACCTGTGGTGTAAGAGGTGGGGAGTGCGCGCAGGATCCTCCCCTAACTGGGTACAGCAGCTGCCGGGAACTTTCAATTTATAACTGGGATGCTAAGCTGTGAACTGTTGTGTTTCTGGAAATTGGTATCTTTTGCTTGTCTGTTTTAAAACTAGCTTAATCAGGGAGGACTGTATATTTTGACTATTTTTAAAGGGGCGTGAGATTTAATGGCATAATTGAACCTTTCATGTAAATTGGTGTAGTCCTCAAATAAATATCTTTCCTTTTCACCTAGCTCTGTTATTACGAATCATTCTTTTTTTAAAAAAGATTTTAAAAATTTATTATTTTTCAGAGAGAGGGGAAGGGAGAGTCCCTCCTATGTCCCTGCCAGGACTGACAGTTTAGTTTCAGTAAAGCAAGATTCATTCCCCCCATTAAACTGTGCTAATCTGATTTCTGCTGGCTTGTTCTTAGCTTATATTTAATATAGAAGTATATTTTGGCTTTATCGTTTTATAAGAACTGTAAGTAATAAGAAATATATACCTAGATTTATGTCTTTACTTACAATAAGCAATATTATAATAAAAAAATAAAGAAACTAGCTGACTGGAAGGTTTTTCTTCATTTGAAAAGAATCTGTGCTTTCTTACTTCACTGTGAGAAAATTGCATTATACGACAGTGCTTCTTAAGAGCTGGGGATGGAATGGAATGGCTTAATTTGGTCTAAAGTCTCAACTCTAATACCTATTAGCTGTATGACCTGGACCAGTCACTTCTCCTCTCTCAGACTCATTCAGAATTAATTAATTAGGAGGAATATAGTTGCTGTGAGAACAAAATGAAGCAATTGTGTTTGGCACAATAGAACTGACTAGATCTGATAATATGAAAAATAGGATTTATGAAGATAATTCCTGCCCAGTGAATAAATGGACATATTTGTAGACTTATATACGTCTTGCCTGGCTATTATTGTGAGTTGAGAATTTACTAGAAGGAGAAAACTAACCTCTTATACATCAGAGCCTGTCCTTCCTGAGATGGCAGGTAAAATTCTTGTGGTTTCTATACACTTAATTTCTTAGAGTACCTTCCTTTCATTTTAAAGAGTAATTTTCAAAAACCCTGGGATAGCTTCCAATGAAGCAATTAGATTGGTTTCCCAGAATTAGTTTCTTATTTCTGATCATATGCATTTTTCTTACCCATCTTCTCCTTGCATGTTTGTGGTTCAGAATATAGGAAATTTACTGCAGACATGGCTTTATTTCATTAGGGAATAAGCAACCAGCTGACCTGTGTCTTACCAAGTCACTTGGAATAATTTCAGAGGAAGAGGGGTAATATTTATAAGAAAGAAAGTGGTTTTCAAACACCATGACTATCCTATTGAAGCTGGATGACATTTTAAATAATTATGTAATAACGTTAAACACTCTGTCATTAAACAATGTCGTAAGTTAAAGGAACCTGGCCACTTGGGGCCAGTGCTGTGCAGTAAAAAAACCCATGCATTTTTACAATCAGACACCTTTAGATCTGAATTCTAGCTTTACATCCTTTTCTTTTGATAGCATCTTCTTCCAACTGACAACGAATTATATGTTGAATGCATGAATTTTAGAAATATATACTTTTTTCATTTCTACCTTTCCAGCAGCATTTTCCAACCCAATAACTTGTTATAACTATTTCAGTAACATAACTGTGGTACAGCACAGTTTGTTCATTCATTCGTTCGTTCATTCATTCATTCATTCATTCATTCAGCAAATAATTATTGAGGGAACATTGCCACGCAATCTACTAGCTACTGATGATTCAGTGGTGAGAAAAGGAGACAAATTGCCTGCTCTTAGGGAGTTTATCTGTCTTTGACAAAGTTTAAAAATAAGTGCAGATGGGGCAAGATAGTCCCAAAATTAAATGAATACTAAAAAGGATCCTGTTTTAGCAAGAAAGCAAGTCCATGCTTTCTTTAATTACAATAAGTAAATGAATGTAATGAATGTGGCCTGTGACGGACAGCTGCTTTAATTAGGATGCATGCAAGTTCTTTCTAATCAGGGCAGCCAGGAGCTGAAGAATGAGGAGCAGGTAACTGTGAGAACAGAAGGAGGAGATCTCAGGTAGAGAGAAAGGCACATGCAAAAGCTGCAGGGATGAAGGAGCTTGGGCAGCCTCATCAAGTTCAGGTTGGGATTTACAAAATAGTTTCATGGATGTAAAGTCTGGTATAGGAATGTAGCCAATATTACTGCATTAACTAGGTGTGATGCCAGGCAGGTACTGGAAATATCAGGGGGACACTTTGAAAATTTATATATATATACATATATGGTGTATGTGTGCGTGTTTTTGTCTAACCACCATGCTGTATACCTGAAACTAATAGAAAATAATATTGAATGTAAACTTTAATTGAAAAAATGTATATTTTTAAAAAATCAAACAGGCCAATGTCACTGGAGCATATTAAACACAGAAAAGAATACAGGAGATGACATCAATAAGCCACATCACATCAATTCTAGTAAACCATGGTTAAGAGTTTGAATTTCATTTCAAGTGAGGTAAGAAATCATTGAAGGATTCTAATCAGGGCAGTGATAGGATCTGATTGCCATGTGGGGAGTACATTATAAGAGATCAAAAGACAGAGACCAGTTAGGAGACTATTGTTATAGTTCAGGTGACAGATGACAATGGCTTAGATTGAGGTGACTCAAGAGAAGATGGAAAGAATGAAAGTAGAGGAAAGTAGATGGATTCAATACATGTTTGAGGAGTAGAATAAACAAAACTATGATAATACATTCTTTTTTTAAAAAAAGATTTTATTTATTATTTTTAGAGAAAGAGAAAGGGAAGCAGAAGGATAGGGAGAGAAAGATTAATGTATGGTTGGCTTTCACCTGCCTCCAGCTGGGGACCAGGCTGGAGACCTGGCTTGTAGCCCAGGCATGTGCCCTGACTAGGAATCGAACTGGCGACCCTTTGGTTCTGAGGCCAGAGCTCAATCACTGAGCCACATCAGCCAGGGCCCATTATTCTTATTTTCTCAAAAGAGCCTCATGCTTGCCCTATTACTGACAACAGAAAAATTAAGACATTTATACAGAATGCCGGAGCAAATTGAGAGAGGTTTGAGAGTGTCTATATGGGCTTGGGAAATATTATTACATCTGATTCATATTATTATAGAAATAAAATACAAAGTGTTTGAGATTATCCTAAGCATTGAATTTATATAACCTTTAAAAGAGTAACGATATAATAATTCTTGACCAAGATTTTTTGGATGATGAGCTCTTCAAATTCAGGTTAGACATTACCCATTAAATACCTATTTGCTCAAGTATGTGATTTAAAAACAAAAACAAGCATGTTTTCAGAATTTAACTATTTGCAAAAATTAATTTTGCGAAAAAGGCACTAATAAGGGTGCCTCCATCTTTTGTTGACAAACACCATGATGATGAAACTAGATTTTTAAACTTTCCAATTTTTCTTAGCAAATGTTCCAAAAGAGTGGTGGCATTTTCATCTATAGAACTCACATGTATGGTTGGAGATATTTTGAAGCCAGTTTCAACAACACTGAAGGGGTGCATTCCACTGGAGGAATATAGACATGTCCCATAGGTAGGAAGACAGAAGGTTTGATATCCAATCTCCCTGGTGCCCTGCCCAGCTTTCTAGTCCCCCATCCCTAGTGGCCATGTTTTGGGCTTTGAGACCTGCACTTTGGACAATTGGAGCCCAAACTCCTCCATTTGCTCTTTGTCCACAGTGGGACATTGCGGCCATAGAAGACAGCTGATAGCCAGAGGTAACATGTCTTGAGGCTTTGTCCACCCTAAAACTAACTCAGTTGGCCTTGAGCGGGGTGGGGATAGGGACCCATTTTGATGTGCCCCCAAACCCTTCATGGCCATGTCCAGGAGTGCCGCAATGCACTAGTTGGGATACGGGGCCAAACACTGTACAAGGAAGGTCTTGATACAGATAAAGCAGGTGCTCTCAGAATGATGACATCCCTTGCTGACATTCCCACAGTGAGAACACAGCAGGTCAGAGACAAAATCAGCTCTCATTATTGCATGTTCTTTCCACTACATCTTATTCCATCTTCCTGATGCAATAAGCTTTGTGAAAGGAGAATGAGAAAATTCAGCAGCACAGATTCTGAGTGGTCTTTGGGAATTCCTATTTATAAGGTCACGCTTTTCGTTCTTCTGTGATGCACATGCGCCTCCAAGGTTAGGTACTGCAACAAGATTGTGCAAAATCAGTTTGCCTCTTCTCTTTCCTAAAGTATCCATTTACCCTGCAGCGATGGGGCAGGGATTCATTATATTTTAGCTTTTGGTTTTCTAAGCTGAGGCAACTGGTAAAATTTTGCCACTCTGCAGAAACCACATACGCCTTCCATTGTAGTCACTGCTTTGGTTAATAAAAATAAGCTTTTCTTCTTCGGCTGACAGCCACGCAAAGTCAGACTGTCATGGCAATAGCCTGCTAGCTGTTTCCGTAGTTGGTCCTTACCCAGCTGGGAGGCGGAAGTTCCTGGGTTTGCTGCCCATCGACAGCTCAGAGAGCAGGGCTGGCCAGCTGACTGCAGGTGGCTCTGGTGTTGTGCATGGACAGACAGATCCAGGTCCTCTCAACAGCACCACGTGCCTGAGTCCCTGAAACCATAGGAGGAATGTCTAAGAGTGGTGCCTGATGGCTCCTCTCCACAGTCAATCCTGTTGCGAGGAACAACGATCCCTCACCAGGTACCCATCGCTCAGCAGCCTATTTTCCATCTGAATCTGTCTTCAAAGAGTTACGCATATTCCTGGACCACCCCGTAAACCTGGATGTGAGGAGTACAGCCAGGAGAATGCCATAGGAGTCCTCTACTTTGGAACAGTTCGGAGGGGGCTCCATGCTTCTATTCAGCCTGTACATGCCAGTATGGCCTTAATGATTGTTAAGGACCAGTGACTGCTCTGGTTCGCGCACATGCCAGGGAGTTGTTAAATGTTTCAACGTTGCCTCTGATGAGGTACTCAGATGATGTGTTGGGCTGTGAGATACCAAGAAGGTATTTTTCTTGTCCAATCAGTGCTTTTATTACTATATGGTCTCAGTAAAATTTCTCATGGGGGGAGAGCTTGCATCTGTTTGTGAAGTATGTTGCATGGTTTATCACCTATATTTTTCATAATAGTCCCATAAGGTAGGTATTATTAGAATTACTGTCATTTTGTAGGTGTAGAGACAGAGGAACAGAGAGGTTAAGTAACTTTCCAAAGATCACACAGAGAATCAGTAGATACACCAGATCTCAAACCCAGGCAATCTAACTCCAGAAAAAGAAAGGTGTGTGTGTGCATGTGTACTGTGTTATGTGTGTATGTTTAAATTACACAAGAAACTCTAAGACAAGGCTACCTATTCATGAATCAAAAAATAAAGTGTGGAAGACATTGAAACTCCCACCTAACCACTTGACTAGTGGCCCTGGTCAAGATGTCAAGAGGAAGTTGCACACTCTTTTGAAGACAGGTTAATGCTATGGTCTAAATATTTCTGTCCCCACCGCCCTCTTACATGTTGAAATTCTAATGCCTAGTGTGGCTTTGGGAGGAGATTAAATCAAGAGAGTGGAACACCCTTGAATAGATTAGTGCTGCATAAAAGAGGTTCCAGGAAGCTACTGACCCACTTCCACCACGTGGGCTGTGAGGACAAAGCAAGAAGGTAGCAGCTTTGCATCAGGAAGAGGACCCCTGCTAGAAGATGACCATACTGGCACCTTGATTTTGAACATCTCAGCTTCCAGAACTGTGATCAGTAAATTTCTGTTTTTTGTTTTTTTTTTTTTTAAGTTAACCAGTCTATGGTACATTACAGCCCAAATGAACTAAGACGGTTAATATCCATGGCTTTTGCCTAGGGGGAAGGTCCAACGAGCACTGTAGATTTCAGTAACTCTCTTCTTTGCTTGGAACAACCACTGAGCAGGACATATTTATTGATTGATACATTCAATAAATAATAATTATTAAGTACCTGTTATGTTCAATGTATTGTAGACACTGGGGAGCTTAAGGAATGCTCTAACAAGGGAAATAAACTACTAGGGATTATAAAACCCTGAAGTAGCATGTATCAGTAAATGCTATCCCCTCTGTGCTCAGGTAGAAAATTCTGAGGAATATTCTACAGACTCCTCAGAGGATTCTGTAAGATCCAAACTCAGTTAGCCACAGTGGGACCTGTTCAAAAACACCTTCTTCTGTTACTGTTCCCCTTTTCCCTGCTTCAGTCTTCTCAGTCTTCCTCTTCCCTATGCCTGCTCCCTGGAGTCACTCCCCAAACTGAACTGTTTACAAGCAAACTCTTATCTTAGGTTCTGCTTTTGCAGGGAATCCAGGTATGGAAATACCATGCTAATCATTTGGTATGAAAAATGGCCTCAGAAATCAGACCCTCAGGATGAGAGTCTAGAGGTGGACCATCCACCTGTCAGACAGCAATCAGGATCTATTTGCTGCTGGTGAGGGGATGGGGAGAACCCCTGGCAGGGTCTCTCCTGGTCACTAAGACTCTCTTGTATGGTAGACAAGGATAACATTGAGGTAGACAGGAGAGCATTGGCCAACATGGTAGTAATGTAGGTGAATGATGCAAGAAGAATTGTTGTTATAAGAATTATGAAGCTAACTACTTTCTGTTAGAGCCTTCAGAAGCTTTGAAAAAAATTGAGTCTCAGTCTAACCAACTATCAACTCAAGTAATACTGTGGAAGTCAACACTAGGAAAATTTATCAAAATTAACTATGTTTAAAAAAAAAAAAAAAAAGCTCTCAAATAAATAATTAACTTTGTACCTACCCCCAAGGAACTAGAAAAAGAAAAAAAATACACTAAGCCCAAATTTCGCAGGAGGAAGGAAATAATTCAGATTAGAGCATAAACAAAACAGAGAATGACAAAAATAATAGGAGAAACTAGCAGTTGGTGTTTGAAAAGATCAGCAAAATTGACAAACCCTTAGCTAGACTTAGAAAAAGAGAAAGACTCAAATAAATATAATGAGAAATAAAAAAAAAGGAGACATTGCAACTAAAATTAAAAGAATTATGAGGCTACTATGAAACAATTGCATATTAACAAATTGGATAACCTTGAAGAAATGAATTAATTTCTTAGAAACACAAAACCTCTCAAGGCTGAACCACAGGGGACTGACTGTGAGAATGGGGAGCCAGGATGAGCGGAAGAGGGCAAAAGGGGAATGTTGGGACACTTGTAATAACATAAACAATAAAATATTTAAAAGGAGAATAAAGACTGAATCATGAAGAAAAAGAAAATGAAACAGATCTTAACTAGTAAGCAGATTGAATGAGTAATTAATACCTAACCGCCCCCAACCCCCACCCCCCAAAAAAAAAATCAAGCTCAGGACCACATGATTTCACTGGGGGAATTTTATCAAACATTTAAAGAATAATAGCAATCATTCGCAACTCTTTCAAAAGTTGATGAAGAATGAGTACCAAATTATTGTTAAACACTTTCAAACTCATTTTATGAGGCCAACATTTCCCTGACACCAAACCAAAAAAGTACACTCCAAGAAAAGAAGATTATTGGCTGGTATCTATTTGTTGAGATGTGAAAATTCTCAGCAAAACATACTAGCTAACAGAATTCAACAGCATGTTAAAATGATCATACACCATGACCAAGTGGAATTTTCCCCTGGGATGCAAGGATGGTTCACCATATGCGAAGCCATCAATATAAAACACCACATTAACAGAAGGATAAAAATTGTATAATCATCTCAGTTGATGCAGAAAATGCATCCCACAAAATTCAACATCATTACATGACAAAAATATTCAAGAAAATAAGAATAGAAGTAAATTACCTCATTATAAAAAGTCAATACATGAAAATCCCACAGCTGATATCATACTCATTGATAAAAAGTGGAAAGTTTTTCATGTATGATTGTGACGGACCAGCAGTCCCTGGATTACGCACCGGGTTTGGACACTGGAGGACGCAAGAAAGAGAGAAGAGACAAAGTTGGGGTTGGGAGGCTCGCCCAAACCACGAGTCCCGTTTATTAATCGCACTAAGCTTATATGCAGGTATTACTGGCAACTGCTCAACTGAAACCAGGAAGCTAAGCTAGCCGCAGGGAACAAGGCATGGCACACTCTCTGCTTTCCATGCTTCATGGGCTACAGGGTAAACACACTGGGCTGACTCCTTATACATGGTGTCCGTTCAGGGTCCACCTGGCATTAGAGCCAGCCTTGCCAAAAGCCCTTTTCTGCTCGCTGGGCCTTGTCAAACAGACGAGCAGTCCCTAACATATGATCAGGAATAACACAAGAATGCTCATTCTCACCATTTCTATTCAATATAGTACCAAAAGTACTAATTATAGCACTTAGGCAAGAAAAAAATACATCCAAGTCAGAGAGAAGGATGTAAAATTATTTCTGTTACAGAAGGCATGATCTTATATATAGAAAACACCACAGGTTCCACACAAAGCCTGTTAAGACTAAGAAATAAACACAATAAAGTTATAGAATAAAAACCAATACACAGAAATCAGTTGCATTTGTATATACTAGCAGCAAACAATCTGAAAAGGAAATTAAGAAAAACAATCCCATTTATAACATCATCAGAAAGAATAAAATATTTAGGAATAGAGTTCATCATGGTGGCAAAAGACTTACGCACTGAAAATTATAAAACATTGTTAAAAAATTAAAGAAGACTCAAATGAAAATACACCTCATGTTCAGCAATTGGAAGACTTAATATTGTTAAAATGGCCACACTATCCAAAGTGACCTATGGATTCAATACAATCCCTATTAAAACTCTGGTGCTATTTTTTTACAGAAATAGAAAAACAATCCTGAAGGTTATATTAATCCCAAAGTACCCTGAGTGCCAAAAAATCTTGAGAAAGAGCAAAGTTGGAGGCCTTACATGTCCTGATTTCAAAACATATTATAAAGATATAGTAATCGAAACCATATAGTACTGGCAAACAGACATATAGACCAATGGAGGAAAAACAGACAGCCCAGAGACAAACCCTTGCAACTGATCTTCAAAGATGGTGCCAAGACTACATAATGGGGAAAGAATAGTATCTTTAAAAAAAAAAATGGTGTAGGTAAAAGAATGGAAATTGGACCACTATCTTACATCATAATTCAAAATTAAGGACTTAAATGTGAGACTTGAAGCTACAAAACTCCTAGCAGTAAACAGGGACAAAGCTAACGACATTGGTCTTGGCAGTGACTTCCTGCTTATGACAACAAAAGCACAGGCAACAAAAACAAATAGACTCATGGGACTGCATTCAATTAAAAAAGCTTCTGCACAGCAACAGAAACAATGAACAGAGCGACAAGTCCAGGGAGAAAATATTTACAAATCCTTTACCTGATAAAGAGTTAATATCCAAACTATGTGAGGAACATCTACAACTTAATAGTAAAAATAATAGCCTGATTGTAAAAAGTGGCTAAGAATTTAAGTAGACATTTCTCCTAAGAAGACATACAAATGGCCAGCAGATATATGAGAAGATTCTCAACATCAGTAACCATCAGTAAAATTGAAAATCAAAACCACAATGAGATATCACCTCACATCTGCTGGAATGGCCCTTATCAATATAGAAGAAAACAACAACAAAAACGACCACCCCAGGAAACAAGTTTTGCTGAAGCACGTGGAAAAATTGGAAATCTTAAGCTCTATTAGTGGGACTGTAATATAGAATAGCCACTATGAAAAACAGTGTGGTGTTTCCTAACAGAATTAAATACAGAGCCACCATATGATTCAACAATTCCAACTGAAATTGGGATCTTAAGTATTTGTACTTCTGTGATCATTGCAACATTATTCACAACAGGCAAGACATGACTGCAACCTCAATGTCCACCAGCAGATGAATGGATAAACAAATACAATCAAATTACTCAGAAATAAGAAGGAAATCCTGTCAGATGCTACATCACGAGTGAACTTTGAGAACTCTATGTTAAGTGAAATGAGGAGACTTGTATATGGTACCTAATACAATCAAACTCATGTTGGGGCACCATGTGATGAAGACAGGAAAAACTAGGGAGTTGCTTGCCGTTCAATGTTCCAGATGAAAAGTTCTAGATTTCTGAGGTACAACATTGTGCACAGAGCTATCAGTACTGTACCGCACACTTAAAAATTTGCTAAGAGGGTGGAGAGCACGTATTATTTTTCAAACCACAATAAAAAAATAATAACTTAAAACTAAGATTTCCAGAAGGCATTTACCTCACCTACAGCATTAACTTTCCAAAAAACAAAATCAGGAATTTTTTGATTTTTTTAGGTCTGTAAAGACAGCTACTGTGTCTCTCTATGACCAGAAAAACACAACTCTTCACATGTTACCAGGCTCTGTGGAAAGTGATCGGGGCCGCACAATGAGGCAGTGTCAGTGGGACGCACAGGAGGGAGGAAAGGATTGAACACAAGGCAGTACTGTGTTCACGCCAGGAAATGGGAAGAATGCTTCTCTTCATTTGGAACATCATTTCCTTTGACTTTCTAGTTGCATCTGGGATGAAAGGGGGCTATTTATAACACAAAGCTTATTTGTGCCATATTATCAAGTTAATAGACAGCAAGGGCAATGGATATTTTGTTCTTACCCAACTGATAATTTGGAAGAATGCAATTAGCAGATAATTATGGGCTGTGAGAAGAAAAGGGTGTCTGTTGGTACATCAGAACTGATCGGGGAAAATAAGCTTATCTGCCACAAGCTACAAATAATAATCATGATTGGCCCTAACATGGATTATCATAGTCTTTACATACTCTTGGTATTAAGTAAGGGATTATAGTACTGAAGCACAGTATATCCTTTATTTTTATAATGCTCCAGCACCAAAAGAGACAGCAATAATACTTTCCTGATATCACAGAGAAGAATGAGATGCTAACTAAAACCAGCAAACAAAGAAGAAACTGAATAAAAACCAAGTACCTTGAATCCCCAATTAATAATCCAGTTTTTGCTTGGATATAACACTTCTGTACTTTTCAAAGGCTTTATAGAAATACCTAGAATGGGGAACAAAGAGGGGCATACTATTTAGAATTTTTAATCTGCCTTTGTGTACAAGGCCTGTCCAGAAAGTATTGAGCCACTGTTGATGTAATTAAGATAGTTTGTGTGGCTGGTAATTTCAGGGCGGACCTTGTATGTTCTAGTTCTGCTTGGGAACCAACTTCCTTAGGAAAGCAGCAGAGCTGAACATAGAAAAATGGCAGGTGTAATTCGTGACCCCATAAATTGTGATCATTAGAGTCATGGACTGGGCAAAAGCCTAAGTTTCCATTACTGGAGTTCAGTCTCATTGGTTGAAGTCCTGTTCAACTGATTCCATTTCTGTAGGGCTGCTACAAGGGTGAGCCCTGAGAATAAACATTTTAATGACCAAGGTAAACAAATAACTTGATCATCTACCACAGATAATAAGAGGCTTCCTTGGATTGTCACTAAAATCATGTGGACTGTAAGTACATCAAACGACTGTCTTCTAGTGGAATTTTCTTAAAATATGTAATTGTGAGCTGTGTCATGCTGATCTGGACAATTTACAAACACTTTTTGAAAAATGCCTTTTGGACTATGAAAAGTATACTCAACTACTTCAGTAATTCAACTTCAAGGTACTTAATTTGGTTCTTCCAAAAGGCTCCTTTCAAAAATCTGGATCTTTACCACTATCTTCTAGGTCCTGAGCCATTTTCTATAGAAGCCAAATGATTAAAAGCACTCACCATAGGATGGGCACCTGAAAATAAAGTACATTTGAAGTGTCTTCAAAACCAATAATAGCCAGCAGGGTTTGCAGAAGAGAATTTTGATGCACAGGTAATGCTTCATGAATTTACCTAGTATTCAGAAGATTTGGCCTACTTTGGGATAATAGAAAAGCAAAATGTACCATTTCTCTTTCTTTTACTTCTCTTTTATTGTTCAATATTGGAATCTGTTCAAATGTAAGTCACTGCGATAGCCAGCAATGTACATAATGATGAAGTGAACAGAACTGTCTGAAAACCACAGCTCCAATGGGGAAGTGCTCTGATGGGAGCACAGGACAGCATTTCACTCTAATATCCTAGGCACTGAGAAATCTCACAACTTCCTAGTCCCCTGGATTGGTTCATATTTGCCTCTTATAAATTCTTCAATAAAACATCTTCCAAAAATATAAACAATTGCCAAGGAGAAATATTTTTAATTACAGCATGGATAGGCTAGAGTGGGAAATAATTTGCTTCTAAACAGAATAATATTTGTAGGAAATAAAAACCTACTATCCCAAGAATGCCACAGTTTAGGAACTAGAGATATATAATATCTCCCTAAGCAGTTAAAAATATAATTTTATCAGGTGTATTTCCCATTGTCAGAGTACAAATCCATGTCATTCCCTTCACTTCTGGGTCATAGAAGAATAAGTTGCATATCAGACCATGAGAACATAAGCTTTGTCTTTTTTTTTTTTAATTTTATTGTTGTTGTATTACATCCATCCCCTTTTTGCTCCCCTCTGTCCTCCTCCCCACCCACCCATTCCCCTCCAAAGTCAATCCCACCTGTTGTCCATGTCCATGGTTCCTTTATACTAGGTTCTTGTCTAAACTGCTCCCCTTCCTTGCCTCTGCCTCCCCCCTTCCCCCAACCCCCTTCCCCCTGACCACTGAAGGCCTATTCACTGTATTCATATATTTGGTTTTGTTTTGCTCATTGCTAGTTTTGTTCATTATTGTCCTGTAATGGGTGAGATCATATGGTATTTGTCCTTCACTGACTGGCTTATTTCACTAAGCATAATACTCTCCAGTTCCATCCATGTTGTTGCAAAGGGTAGGAGTTCCTTCTTTCTGCTCATAAGCTTTGTCTTATGTGGGGAGGGCAGGGGGATCTTACCAAACCCCAACTTTAAAGAGGTCCATTTTCCTGCTTCACATGCCCAAGGGCTTTCCCTTGCCATTATGCTTAAACTTTAAGCTGTTTCCATAGTATATTTGGTTCTTTGATCTTCCCCCATCCACTTTTGTTCACACATTCCTTATACTCCAATTATACTATCCTTTTTATATTTCTCCCAAATACGACACTTACGTATGCCTCCTATCTCCAGATCTGGAATGTCCTGCTCCCTGCCCAGTGTCCCTCCATTCACCCTTCAGGACACTGACCAAACGTTAATGACTCTCCTGGCTCCTTGGGGCACAGCTGACCCGTTCAGCCAGTGTTCTCCAGCAGCTCTCCCTCGGGCATCTGCCCGTCTCAGTCTGTAATGACGGCTTTTCCCCCGAACCACAAGTCCTAATGTTCAACAACTATTTACTTATCTGTGACCCCTTTAAACATAGCCTAATCAAGTTTCATTTATGTCATCGGAATGGTTACCTCTCTAAAGTACGTCTTCCTTGTAACTTGCTCATGCATTAAGAACTAATGAGAATGATGGAAATTACAAATATTTATTGATCTAACTAAACACTGTCTCTGTCCCAAATGTTAGTTCAGCACTGGAGAGAGAGGGGTGTTATTCCTGCCTTCACAAGGCCTGCCTTTAAAGGTAGGAAACAGCAAAGAAGGGACATGAGCATATTAATGATGGTTTATGACAACTGGTAAGCCAGGAGAACTGAGAGTGTGTAGTGGTGCACAGAGGAAGTGGTGGAAGTAACTTCAGGTATGGAGTTGAGCAAAGGTCTCTCTGAGCTGAAGAAAGGTGGGCTGACAGTTGAATGATGAGGGGTCCGGAACCATGTCCATCCACACAGAAGAGCCATTCAAATGTCCTGGGGTGAGGACAAGGCTGGCAAGATCTGCCAAGAGCAGAAAGCCAGGGTGGCTTGAGGGGAGTGCGCCGAGGGACACTGGTTATAGACAAAGTTGAATGAATTGACAGGGCATAGATGGTATAAGGCTGGAGCAATAAGTGTCACTTTCTTCTAGACATAACCAGTTGACATCAAGCCACAAAGGAGTATGGTTGGATTTGTGTGACATTAATGTTTATGCTATAAGATGATGTAAAAAAAATTTTTTTTTTTAAAATCCTGGATATCTAGCCCAACAAAACTCAGTGGCTTACTTTTTACTTCCTTCTCCTTGCCACTGGGGGGCTCCAGAGACTGTCATAAGTATCTGGCTTGGTTTGCCGCCCAAGAGACTTTCTTTGCGACAGTTTCCTCGGGGTTCCTTTAAGGATACGTTTAAGGATGTGAATACTGACAAGAGAGTATGAACAATTGAACAAATAAAAGATAAAAACACAAGCCGCTCTTTGAAACAGGTCCACTTTTCATAGACTTCCTATGATACAATAGTAAAAATCACTATTTCTCCATAAAACTGTGGGTTGCCAAGCCTTTACATGACTATATACATTAGGATGGATCAGCAGTGTTATTTTAAGTGGAAGTGATTATACAAACAGAAAAAAGGGCTACAAAACAGATCTGAGAATTACAGGGGCATAGTCCGGTAACCTGCTAATTAATGACAACCTTCGCCGGTGACAGTTTGTGAGTGTTTGCCTTGTGTTGCCTAGCACTACGCTAAGTGCACTATGAGAAACATTATGGCATCGAGTCTGCCATCAATTAAAGCTGGTAGGAATGACATTACCCTTTTTACTGAAGTTGGAAATCAGAGGAGAAGGGCCTTGAAGCGAGTGACCTGGCCAGCATCTCAGTGGTATGAACTGGTAGCACTGGCATTGGCCTGAAAGACGAACTCCAGAGCCTGTCATGCTAGCCAGGACACTAAAATAAAGAGAATTCCAGAGACTTCCATTCTAGCCTCAGCCTACTTTTTTGCCATTTTCATTTCCTCAGCCATAAAATAGTCATCTTCATCTCCTGGGAGGAGAGGTAGGGGACAACACAGGTCCAGACAATCTGCACAGCCTCCCGATGCCCTGAAGGTAATCAGAGTGCTTTGTAAACTAACAGACGTGACATGAAACAATGTATTTTCAACTAAGTGCCCGATTTTGGCCTTGAAAATAACACCTTTTTCCCTAAATGGATTTCTTAAAAATACCTTTCCCCACCCTCTGAACTTGGTTGCCCTCTTCTGATACCTGATTTAAATTTCATATTAAATGTTCATTTATATCATCTGATCCTCTCTCAGACAGGAGTTGGCCACATAAAGTATGTTTCTACTGCATTCTGCTACTAACTGTGTAGCTTTGCGCAAGTCCCTTCCCCAGGACCCCAAATGCAAAAGGAGAGACTGGGTTCATCAAAGTTCAAGGTTATTTCAGTTGTAAAGTACTAGGGTAAAATGTTGCCCGGGGCTGATAAGAGAAAGAAGAGGGAAGGTGCTAGGTCACAATATAACAAGACCATTCCTCTGACATATTTAATGAGTCCAAGGCTCTTGACCGTAAGGTGCCCACTGGTGTCTTAACCAATTTCTGCAGAGAGCTGAGGTGCCTCAGACACCATTCTACGAGCTGGTATGAAACATGGTGAACAAGGCCAGCCTGGTTCCTGCACCCTGTGGAACTGGACACCTAGACAGATCGAATAGTGGGAGCCTTGAAAAGGTGGTTTAGCCACAGATGCATCCTGTCTGACAATAACAGTTTTTAACATTTTAAAAACTTGCCAAGGTTTCAAACAGATGCTCTTGTTTCCAGCTTTTCTTTTAAAATCTGAATATTTGGCAACACTGAGTTGGCATTTGCACATGGCAGGGAAATGCGGAGCCGAATAGAAGCTGTCCCCACCCCCACTTCCACCCTGCCCACTGTCACATAACTGAAGTCATTTCAGTCAGCAACCTGCCTGCTGGTTGTCTGGTGGCTTCAGTATGTGTGACTCCAGATAGAGAGAAAGCTGTAAGTTATTTCAATCATGTTTGTTACTAGGAAGGGGGAGCACAGAGAGCTGCCATGGAGGGGTCACGGACACTTCCAGTGGGATTGCCTTCATCTCAGAGCCACTGTCCCCTGCCCCTCCTCCAGGCAGAGGGTGAGGGTGACTAAGACACCCAGGGAAAATGGGGGCTGAGAGTCAGGAGACCTGGGCGGTAAAAGGTACTTCCATTAATTGTTCTGCTACACTGGGCAACTAGTTTCCTTCTCTTGCCTCATTTTTCTAGCTGTAAAACGAAGTCTGTTAAATCATCAGTGTTAAGAGAGCCTTCTTGTCAGGTACTTGGAATCTCACAAAGTGCTCCAAGGAAGCCTTAAAGGAAAGCTTGCCTTCCTCCGTCTCAGATCTGCAGGCTCATTCATACCCGCCACCCCGTGGCCACCAAACTTGGTGGCACCGCCCTGGAGATCTTAGAGAGGAAGAGAGTCACTTGAAGGGAACAAGGCCTCCGTCCGGGAAGTTGGGGCGCGCTCCGCATCCCCAAGGCTCCGGAAGGTGCCAGGGCGCAGCGGGATTCCAACCACCAGCTCTCAGCCGGCCCGGACCCCAGGGCAACTGGTTTCTGTTTCTGGAGATGGCTCCGACCCAGGAGGACACCACTGGCTAGCCGCTCCGCTCCCCTTCTCCCCTGGACCCCGCAAGCCCTCTGCGCCCTCCTGGGTACCCCGGAGCAGCGCTGCGCTCCTAGGCGGCACCCGGACCCCTCGGAAGGCGGAGCGGCAGCCTCAGGTGCCCGCCCTGCGGCTCATCCCCGCCCCGCCCTCGCCCTGCTGCCGCCCCTGCACCCAGCCAGGTTGGTGCCTTTCCCTGCTCTCGCCACGTTTCGGGGAGTCCCCGTGTTAGCTCCTGCTCCCCTCCCGGGGTGGAAGCACCAGTCGGAGCTTCTTGGAAGCGTGAAAGGAGAACCAAGATCTAGGTGAGTGGTGGCCTAGATTTTCTTTTTCTTTTTGAAGAACCTGCATACTGAGAGCACTGTTGGGAAGCTAGGAAGTTGAACGGGAAGGGAAATAAGACAAAGGCAGCGGTACAGATAACCCACCACAGCCAGATGGGACTGAGGCCGATCCTAGCTTGCTGTGCGGGACCTGTCCCCTCGCCTCCCACCGACCCAGGTCCACACGCACACAGACTTCAACACGTCTTTGCTGGGTGGTGATAAGTGCTGGAGGTATTACTCTTGTTTCTCTTCTGTTACTCAGCTGCCAAACAAGCAAAAAATGGCCTTTGATGGTTGGCTTCATCTCCACAAGGACTTTTCCTCTTTGACGCATTTGAACACAGATAAATAAAATGTGGTGTGTTCCCACACCCTCCAACTATGTAGCACTTAACCAGGCAGAAATAGGAAGCAAAACATACCTACTTGAGAATGTCATTTAGGGGACTTGAAAACACACCACTTGTAAAATTGTAGAAAGTGTCCTGTAAAATGTGTCCTCAGGTCATGATTGTGGGCAGTATCAATATGAAAAGGGACTGAATTTGGCGTGAGGCTGGAGAGGAAGAGCATGTTTATAATTTTGAATACATAAAAATGATAAAGCAGGGATGATGAAACACAAACTTTATAACTGAGGATGGTATTAACTTGGGTGCTTTTTTATCGTCTTTTCTTCTCGATGGTTCGAAATATTTCCCAGTTTAAGAAGTTCTTTTATAAATGCAAAAGAAATACGCCACGCCTGAGCATTTACTGTTGCAATGACATGTAACCAGTTTTGTCAAAAGCTGCCACTTTCCTGCATCACAACTCAAGTGTCTTAAATTCCTGAACATGACACCTGCTTATAAAGTTGTAAGCCCCCAAAAGCATAGGTCAGACGTCAAATGTGGGCATTGGAAAAGGAGTCTGCAGTTTATGATGACTGGCTAGGTCAAGGCAGAACTGAAAAATTTTTTGTATTTGTACAAGACACATGGTTCTTTCTCTTATATCTTTTATGTTTAGGAGGCTCATCTCCATGGGTGGTGACATCTTGAAATGATGCTTCTGTTACACTGTGGACTTAAAACCAGGAGGTCGGGAAGGTGTTAGGTTTGGTAGCAAAGAGTCCTATAGGTCTTCTGGGCCCCATTCAGCAGAAAGGACAACATGGGTTTCCACTTTCCTAGCAGAGGAAGGTTGATTTTTTTCTCATTATGAGGGAAAGTTGTCTAATTTGGTTATCTACACAGGGAGAGGAAGAGAAGCACAATTCTAAACTGGGTTGGCTGCATTAGGTGCATTGGAGAAGCCACTACCTAATAATTCTGTCCACCCTCCCCTCCCCTGCTCACATAGTTTCCTTCTGCTGAAAAGCACTGGATTTTTGGTGAACAAAATTGTCTGCCCATCGAAATGAAATTCTGAAATGTGGCAAATTGCGGTAATGGTCCTCTCTCTCTTTCTTGGGTTTGACAACTTGCAAGGTCAATGCTGGGCTGCAGGAAGACAGGCTTCTCTGAAGAAGCCTGAGGTGTGAAGAAAATATATAAGAATGACAGGATTGGGGTGTGGTGTGAAAACTGTGTCCTGAGAGGCTCTACATACAAAATAAGAGAGAATGCAGCTCTCTTGCCCCACTCCCTCATCCCCAGCTGCTGTCCTAACAACTGCAATTCCTTAAAATCCATGTTCCCTTTAGGACCAGTCCCATGTGATGTTGTCTGTGGAGCCCCACTCATTCTGCACTGTAAATGCAATAATAAGACACACAGGGGCACCTGGATGGTTTCCTCCTGGCCTATAATGAAACACTAAGGCACCCCACTTGCTTCTTCCTACCCTCTTTTCTGCTGAAATTAAAAGCCCTTTGTTTCCTGAGCCTGGAGAGATAGTTGAGTTCTTTCTATCTTCCTGATCTCAATAATCCCCCTGGGCTTCCTCCAGCCACCTGTGACCCTCTGCCCCTCCCCACCCTTCTTCACCATTTAATTGGTTGCTTCCTAGCTGTTGACTATTTCTTTGCTCTCTGCTTCATGACTCTTTTTCAAGTTAGTAAGGCACTTTGCCAGCAGTTGGCTTTTGGTGTGAAAGTAATATTTCCGTAAGGAGCCTTCCTTCAAAATGAAGGCTTTCCTTACATTTTCCTAATGGGGAAATAAGCTTTTCTCCTAGGCTTGTTTAGGGGATCTCAAGTTCTTATTCAATAACATCCTTAGAGTAGGGTCCCTTGGGGGACACTTTCTTCAATGAAGTCTCTAATCTGTATTTCCAGCATTTGAAAAAAAAAAAAAAAAAGTCCAAGGGGAAATCAGTTAACAGGAGTCAAATTAAGGGAATGCACAAATAAGTGGAACAACAGATTGATGTAGCTCTCCTCCTTTCTAGAATAAAAACTAAATAAATAAGTAAATAAATAAATAAATACTGCTACAATTAAAAATAGCAGTAGTTAATATTTATTCTTTGCATATTGTGTGCCAGGCTTTGTGCTATTTGCCTTCTATACATTGTCTCATGAACTCTATCCCCATGAGCCATATTTGTCCCATGCGTAAGAATAGCTCAGGCCACATAGCTAAAAATGAATTTTTAAATATTTGGTATAAAATCTTGATCTTTACCCATTTTGGGTAGATCTGGCTCCTGGGCCTATGTTTTTACTTGGCAGGAATCTCTCAGATTGCAGTGACCTCTTTTAGGTGGAGCCTGGATTCTGCAGGTCACCTGTGTCCCCACCAGGCTCTACTGTCTTCAGCCTGGTCTGGTTCACTCATTTGCATTTCAATTCTTTATGAGGAGGTTTAAGAATGGGGAAAAAAAGTCCATCCATGCATATTTTTTCCAGTTTATTTTATTTTATTGTTTAGCTCTCATATGTCCTTTGGGCTTCAAAATAGCTCAGAGTTATTGAGCACGGATACAGTGAAAATACTTATTATCACATTAACTAACATTTAATCTGCTTATACAGTGAGGCCCATTATCAAGTTCAGGGTAAAGAAAAGAAAGGAAACATATTCCTGTTATAGTGTAGGGCAGGAGAAAAGAGATGGGGAATATATTTTATAATTAAAAACAAACTTGATCACACGTCAAAAAAACATTAGGAAAAAATTAAATCTTGTTAAAGTATTGCTAGCTTCATTCCAAGCTTGTCTTCATACTTAGAGGTAGTTTGCTTTTCTCCCTCTTTGTAGGTCTAGGTTCATAAGAAGGCTGTGAAATGGGTTCCCCAGATCTGTGGTGTCCTGTTATTGCTGAAATGATCCTTTTCAAGTATAAAAAATGCTGCCATTCTGGTACAAGTTAACATTTCAATCACAGTCTGCACTCAGGGTGTGTTCAATATGCCCTTTTTCAGTTATTATAAGGCTATCATTTCTTTTTCTCCCCTTGATATTTAGCTAAGGCTGCCAGACCTCTTTTGAGCGAAGATGAATGTTTCTGCTTGGATGATGTAGCTGGTAGCTGGGGAATCCAGGTCTGGGCCGACAACCATGGGAGCCAACACTTCAAGCAAACCCCCAGTTTTTGATGAAAATGAGGATGGTAAGAAATGCATTATAGTGGTGCACATAAAATATGGAAGTTTGCAGATTTCAAACATACGCTCCTAATTTCTTAAATATATTGCAGTGTTCTGCAGGGGTAAGTCTGAAGACCTTGTAAGTTAGTTAATAGTTGGATTTTATCTTCCACTTTTCATGGGACTTTAGGCAGCTGTCTGAACCACGACAGTACCAATGCTCTGTGTCCACGGAAGCTGTTTCTTGGCACCTGGTCAATAGAAGGCCTTGAAATTAAATGATTTGTTTGCTCCCTGTGCTGTTCCTTTGACCCTTTTACCCCTACCTATTGCTAGTTGTTATAGAAACTGTCTTACATGATCAAATTGCATGTGAATGATAATGGATGCCCATAGTATTATAGAATTAAGTACGTGCTCTCTGAGCCTCCAACCCAAGGTCCTAGAGAAATTCCATGCTTTAGGTCATAGGAAAAAGAATCAGTGGGAAATCTGCAAGGCCAGGCTCAGCAAGAAAGGAAATAGAAGCTTAGGTCCTGATTCTTTTGCCATCCTGCAGTGAGGTGTGCTAGAGCCAGGCATGGGCCTGCCCTGGTCACTCTTCCTTCCCATGATGGAAGTTGGAGCAGCCTCACAAGTCTGTGCAAGGTAGCAGCTGTATTTACAGGTTGTCTTGGAAAGAGAAGGCCACAGGTTCCAGCTAATATGTTGTCCAAACCTCCCAGAGGGAGTCCCCAGAGTCATTTTAAGGGAGTTCTGCTAGTTGGACCTTAAAGGAAGGGAGCAATGAACTAAAATTCAGGAGATCTGAGCACCAGGCCTATTATCAGCTACCTATACGACTTGAGAAGTTGCTTTATTCCCTCTATCTTCAATTTCCTTAGTAATAAAGTGAAGGATAGGTTAACCTTGAAGGTTCTTTTCTTTATTTTTTAACTCAAAAGGTTTGTCATTTTGAGACCTAAAGCCACTTGGCAAAAATGATGAAGCAGCGTCAAAATCATCAAAGAAAGTTGATTGTGTTGGAATGTAGATTTGATTTCTGGAATGGAAACGGAAATACCACTGGCTTAGATAGCATGGATACGTCTTTCTTTCTCACATCACAATCTAGGTACAAGGAACAGGCAACATGTGTCTCCAAAAGGTTAGGGACTCTGGTTCTGACAAGCTGGCTTCTTCTCTCTTTCTCTTTCCATCCCTGGAGTGCTGCTGTTCCCCTCGGGCCACTTACAATGTCTAACTGGGAAAAGAGGGCGGGGAGGCTGTGTCCACTTCCTTTAAGCATATGATTTGGTTGTAGCTTGTCACTTCCATTCACATGCATGTACAAGGGACAGGGGGAAATTAGTTTGTTATCTTGTATGGCTAGGAGCCTTCTAAAGATAAGGAGTTCTGTTTTGTTATCAGAAAGAATCAGCTGTTTGCCATGGTAACGGGGCCAACTAGAAGCCTACTACAGTCTTAGCTTCTGAGACTTTGGTTGGAGCCTTTTGAAAATATCTGACTGATCAGTGTGCCTTGTTCCCAGCTGTGCACTATTAATTTATGGGCACATCATTACTACCTACACAAAATATTGCATAGGAACCTTGAATTTATAGTTGGAAAATGGTCTTAAGGAAACTTATTTTTTTCACTCTTATTTTCCATTGCCTTCCTTTGCTTTACCAAGTAGTAAAGGCAAGAATCTAGAGACCAGCGATGTTACTCGATTCTGCTATCTTTAAAAATGGGAAGACAAGTAGACTTGGATTTCATTTGTTTGGTTTGCTATGCTCCCTATGGATTCAGAGCTAATGTTGTGCATGGGCTGGTCCTCAGAGAACAGAGTAGACAAGAGAGGCCAGCTTCGTACTTGTAACATGCTAAGGATATGTGTCATTTTAAGGGATTAAGAGATAGTTTTAGAAAAGAAAACACAGCAATGTCTAAAACCTTCCTAATTTAGTTAGCCCTTCTTTCATGGGTGCCTAAGAATGTCATGAAGCCACAGAAGTATAGCCAATGAGAAATAAGGTACCAATTCATAAGCACCTTCAAGAACTCGGGAAGAACTAGCTTAGGGCAGAGCTAGGTGTAAGGAGCAAGCAGTTCTTTCTTAGTACCCTCTAGGTTGCCACTTTATTGTTGTCCAACTACCTGGCCCAAGGAGATGATCCTACTGTAGTGGCCATAAAGAGAAGAGCTGAGCAGAGAGTCCATCTGTAGTTCCTGGGGATGTGGAGAGGGGTGAGGCTGAGTCCACTTACACACACAGTTGCAAGGCAGAAACTGAAGGGCAAATCCACCTGCTACAAGCCTGTCATTCTGCTAGACATGGGGAATACAGTAGAAAACAGGATGGTCCTTACCCTGATCTTGGGGAGCTCATGTTGTAATGGTGGGAGGCAAACAATCGACAAGTAAATAAACCTAGATGACTTCAGATAATGTTCAAGTGCCACCAAAGAAGTAACTCTAAGTTATCTTATGAAGTATGACAGGGTGATGGTGGAGACCATGTCAGATAGGGTATGGTTGGGGTTGGCCTCTCTGAGGAGGTGACATTGGGTTGGAGTCTGAAAGGTGACAAGAATCAATGACAGGAGGAGAAGTTGAAGCACAGGAAGAAAGCAAATCCAAAGTCCAAATAGCGATAACATTGGGAATGAATAGTTGTCTGTTACATAACATTCTGATGAATATGAGTTTGTTTATTATAAAACTGAAATATTTTAAAAATCAGTAAATCTTATACTAAACTTGATTTGGCTCTTTGGATAGCTCTGGATTGAGCACAAGGTAAAATTTTATTTGATTACTGTGAAGCTTCCAACCAAGAAATAAAAACAACAAAGAAAAAAAAGCACTGACTAATCAATTAACATTAATGCCTATATCATCTTGATCTCCATATTCTAATATAAATAATCAAATCAGGCCAGGATCTAGGACACAAAAATGAGCCAATTTAATTACTTTAAAAATATTGAAGAGAGTCCCAATATGTGATGAAAAAGTAGCTAATATTTCCCTCAAAGTGTTTACTGTTCCCAGTGTTGGTTTGAAAAAAATTCAAACCAATTTTCCCAAGTAATATTTCAAGATTTCTTTCTCATGGAAAGTGTTTTGGTTCACTTTGGTGGTAATTATGGAATAAGATAAGATGTTATTGGCTGTCCCTTGAGATAAGCTGTTCTTGCTAAAATTCATCCTGATATTTTGTATTTCATGGTATTCTATCTGATACTAATATTGAAAGAATTCTTCTCTTCATTACTTATGTTGATCTTTATTTGGTGAAAATAAGGGTAAGATTTATACTATTTTTGGACACAATGAGATTTTCTTACTTGATGAAATGTTCAGTCAACTTTTACAAAGAAGGTATTAAATTATATTATTATTTTGTTCTGTGGCTCTAGCATATATATGTATATATATATATATATATATATATACACATATATATATATATTTATCTAAGTCCTAATGATATTTTTACTGTGGTAAAATTTATATAACAAAATGGATCAGCTTCATTATTTTTGAGTGTGCAGATCAGTGGAATTCAGTATATTCACATTTGGAGCAACCATTACCATCATCTAAAATTTTTTCATCTTTTTAAATGAACACTCTGTCCCCATTGAACAATATCTCCCCATTCCCTCTTCCTCCAAAAGGCCTTGGTAACCACCATTCTACTTTGTCTCTATGAATTTGCCTCTTGTAGGTATCTTATAATATTTTTCTGGCTTATTTCACTTAGTCTAATGTTTTCAAGGTTCATTCATGTAGTAGAATATATCAGACTTTAATTCCTTTTTAAGGCTGAGTAATATTTCATTATATGTACACACATTATGTTTACTCTTTCAGCCATTGATGGATATTTGATGGTTTCCATCTTTTGACTATTGTGGACAATACTTCTATGACCATTGGTGAACAAATATTTGTTTGAGTCCCTGTTCTCAATTATTTTAATTATATGTACTTGGAAGTGGAATTGTTGGATCCCATGGTACTTCTTTAATTTTTTTGAGGAACTACCAGACTGTCTTCCATCTAAGTATGACTAGTGTTTTAGTATTGTGAAACCACCTAGAAAAATGGGCTGAAAGCATGGGCCATGGTATTGAAAAGACATGCACAGGTTCAAATCTCACCTGTACCACAAGCTATCAAGGTGAAAACGGGGACATAGCTTGACCAATCATCATGACACTAAAGTCAATTTGACTCGTTATAAAGTGTTCTAGAGAGGCTTGCAATATCATGTGTCGTAAGAAACATCCAAACCTGTAAGAATTTTTATGAGTTTGTTTGAGCTAAACTGACAACAATTGCTGGGAAGCAAAACCTCAACAAGTTGAGAAAATTCTGCAGAGAACGGCAATTTTGCACCTTGTTTTATACATTATAATAAAAAGAGGAGGCAAAAGGGGGTTATATGAAATCCATTGGTGACAGATTAGGGAGGTAAAAGAAAGCAAACCAGGGAAACCTCTAGGATTGGATAAAAAAATAAAATGGGACCCTGGCTAGTAGCACAGTGGATAAGGTACTGGCCTACGAACCCAAAAGTCACTGGTTCAATTCCTAGCCAGGGCACATAACCAGGTTGCAAGCCAGGTCTCCAGCCAGTTTCATAGCTGGAGGCAGGTGAAAGGCAACCATACATTGATGTCTGTCTCCCTCTCTGCCTCTCTCCTTTCCCCTCTAAAAATAATAAATAAAATCTTTAAAAAAATAAATAAAATGATAGACACTTTTACACTTACACAGGTGAGTACAGGATAGTTAACAGTCAACAATTAACATGATAACTATAACAAAGAAGGGTTCTGTGGACTCCCCCTTATGCAACACCTGTGCTTTGAGGGGTCCAGAAAAAGGAAATTTGACATTTGAAAGGCAGGTTATCAGAGGGGAGAAGAAGGTAAAGAAGGGGAAGAGTTTAGTCAAGGAACTAGCATGGATGACCCATGGACATGGATAAGATGTGGGATGGACTGTGGAGGGGGGATGGGGAAGGTGGGGGGGGGGATGGGGAATGAGATGAATGTAATACAACAACAATAAAATTAAAATTAAAATTTAAAAAAATGTTATTATAAATGAAGAGAAAAAGGTTCGGTTAAGGTAAAGATGGGCCTCTGTTAGGGAGAAATACCAGCCTGGGCCATGATTACTCACCGTGACCTGCTTTTGGTTAGACAGTTTTTAATATCAAACCTTCCTGTGGCTATTTCAGGTCTGAGTTCATAAGGCCCTTCCCTGAGCTTGTCAGGTATGTGCTGCTTTTCTTCCACACATGAGAAAAGTCCAAAAGCCTAAACGAGTTCTAGTGAATTCATTTGAAAAAAAAAAATTTTTTTTTCTATTGTGTAAGATTTTACATCTCCTGTTTCTTCATACATAAGCAAGTGATAATTTGGTATGCGGCACTGGGTCATTGTGAAGAGTAAATAAAATCATGCAGCACTTAGCAAGGTGTCTCACATAATCAGCCAATTCAATTAATGCTAATGATAGTATTATTTATTAGCATCAGAGTCTCTTAGTGTGAACTCTTTGAACGACTTCAACTTCTGAAAGGAACAAAATTGGTAAAATGCAACTCTGTAGACACTGTAGTCAATATGACCTATTCACAGTTCTATCAATGGAATTGGATGAACAGAATGGCAGAAAAGCTATTTAAAGCCCTTTAAAAAGAAGCCAAGTTATTGACTGCCCAAAACATGGTCCCATCTGGTTTCCCTTTTACCCCCCTGAGGTGATTGTGTTTTTACTTAAGGCCAAATTAAGAACTTGTTGGGCTGAAAATCAATAAACTTCACTTTTTCTGCTTTCAACCCAAAGCTGCCTATTTAAGTAATCCCATCGGATCAACAGACACAGTGACAATTGTCACCCCCACCTACTCTATGGATACTCTGAGAAATGAGTGATGCAGAAAGGTATTTTAAATTTCCTGAAATAAAAGGAGTGCAAGTGATACTTGTTTTTTAATGTTTATAATCTTTTTCCTATAATTTATTTCATTTCCTTTATTTGAATGCAGTGGTTTTGTTCTGTGTTGTTCGGGCCTTTTTCATTTTTTGGTTTGTTATTATTTTTTAAATCAACATTTTAAAAGTGCAGTTATTGAGATCTTCATGCTAATTTAGAAAGAATATTTAATAACAGGAGAAAGTATACCTATTAATAATTCAGGATCTACATGACAAAAGAGGGACTTGCAATCATAAGCTGCATGTATTTTCAAGCACATACCCCCCAAAAAATAAAGAAAGAAAGAAATGAGTTGGTTTAGTTAATCAAGAGACAACTTCTGTAGTGTTGTAGCTAAGCAAAGCTGGCCCTAGGTTAAAAAGCTGCTTCAAAGAGTTCATCTATGCCCTGCATTTGCAGAGAGCTCAGTTATTGCATTATTCTTTGAATTTGCTTAAAACTCAATGTTCTGCTTTCATTTGGCAACATTCATCTCCCAGGATATGTGGCTGTTTGCAGTTTCTTTCCATTTCTGGTGACAGAAGCAATGGGTCCTTCAAAATGTTGGGCCAAGAAAGTTGGCCACAGATTCACAATCCAAAAGAAAGGGGAGGTTGTTGAATTGATTCCAGTGAGGAAGGACTTGGAGAATCTCCTTTGTTATTTTATTTATTTATTTTTAAAAAGATTTTATTTATTATTTCCAAAGAGAGGGGAAGGGAGAGAGGCAGAGAGGGAGAGAGACATCAATATGTGGTTGCCTTTCATCTGCCTCCAGCTACAGGACTGGCTGGAGACCTGGCTTGCAACCTGATTATGTGCCCTGGCTGGGAATTGAACCAGCGACCTTTGGGTTTGCAGGCCGGTGCCTATCCACTGAGATACCAGCCAGGGCCTCCTTTGTTATTTTAATGTTTATGCATTGACTATTTGTACCCACTTGGGTAGGCAAATTACAGACTTTGCCCTCTCAAACTTGAGTAATGTTATCTTACTTATTATTTGCATTAAAATGATCAGAGTAAAAAGAAAGAGTTCCTAGCAAATATTATCTTTTCAAAAACAATTAAGTCCTCTTGAATGGTCTAATATGTAGTTACGACATTTGTCCTAAATAACTCAGATCCAACAGTTTATAGCACCAAACACTTTGAACTTGTGAGGGCCTTATGTGCCTCACCTCAGACATTTGCAAGGCTCAGAAAGAAAACCTAGATAGCTAAGAAAACCACCTGAGACTGAGCTAGTGCTTCCAACTTGCATGTACCTTAAGCAGTGAACTCTTAGTACATGTTTAGGAGAATCTACTCAGGTATATGAGTGCATAAGGCAACTATGGTATATTAACGCAACGCAATACTACTTGGCCATAAAAAGGAAAATTTTACCCTTTGCAATAACATGGATGGATCTGGCCAACGTTATGCTAAGTGAAGTAAGCCAGTCAGAGAAAGACAAATACCGTATGATCTCACTCATATGCGAATCCAATAAACAAATTGTACTATAAAGACAGGCTCATAGATAGCAGCTGAGAGCTTTGGGGAGGTGGTGGTTAGGGGGTAGAAGGGGTGGAGGGGTAGAGGAAAAATGAAAAAGCACTCATGGACATGGACAACAGGGTGCTGATTGCAGGGGTGCAAGGGGGTGGTGGAGGTGGAAAAGGGTATAAGGGGGATAAATGATAATGGAAAAAATACAGTAAAAAATAAAAATTAAAAATTGCCATCTTGCCTTTGGAGATTCACAGTGCTCCTTAGCGTATTAAAGACTCTGAAATGCCCTACACTAATAAAAATCTCAGTATTCTGATATTTTTCAAACATTTCAGAATGAAAAAATATTTTTTAAAGATTTCATTCATTATTTTCAGAGAGAAGCGCAGAGAGGGAGGAAGAAAAGGAGAGAAACATCAGTGTATGGTTACCTTTCACCTGCCTCCAGCTACGGACCTGGCTGGACACTTGGCTTGCAACCTGGTTATGTGCCCTGACTGGGGAATCAAACCAGCGACCTTTGGGTTCGCAAGCTGGCGCCTATCCATCGAGTCACCAGCCAGGGCTTTGAAAATAATTTTTATGGACAACTTTTTGGTACCTTATGGCATACAATATTCAGTGGACCTTAATTTGGGAAATGTGGGAAACTACCTAGGCTAAGAAACTAAATCTGTAAACCAGTTTCAGCTTCAGACAATGTGATTGGTATTCCAAGCCTACTATCTTCAGTGAGAATGGAAATGAAGGCCTTCAGGAGATCCGGCTTCTGTTGTAGGGCTTTTTGGGGGTAAACTCAATTATAGGAGCCCCTCTTAGCCATCATTTCACCAATTCAAGTCTTAAAACACACACACACACACACACACACACAGTGATTTCTACTATGCATTGCTATGTGACTACCAATAGAATTTTTTTGAAACACACATAGAAAGCCAATGATGTAATAATATTCTAGTCAAAATAGGACACTGTATACAGTGTGTATAGTAAAAGGACTGAACAGCTTATGATTATAGATTTTGAAAATTTAAGAGTGACACAGACTGTATTTTTTCCTCCTGAACGCCATCTTCTTTCATTTCTGGACACATTTTCGTAGTAAAATAAGCGATATTAACCTTGTTTTATACCTGAGTGGCCTATATATTTGTTATTTCTGAGAATGATTTAAAGCAGGGTTGGCACACTTTTCCTGTACCAGCTCAGATAGTAAATAGTTTATGCTTTGCAGTTCATGCAGTCTCTGCCCCAGTGGCTCCACTCTGCCATTGGAGAATGAAATCAGTCGCAGATAAGGAGGAAATTGATGAGCATGCCTATGTGCCAGTAACATTTCAGTGACAGACACTGAAATTTGAAGTTCACATAATTTTCCCTTGTCACAAAGTATTCTTTTTATTTCTTTCCAAGCATTTAAAAATATGTAACAGTCATTCTTAGCTTATGAGCCATGTAAAAATAGATGGCAAGTTGGAATTGGCTGATGGGCCATATTTTGCCAACCTCTGCTGTAAAGCATCTTACAGACATTTATTTACCTGTGGTGGGACCTTCTGTTATCCACCCATAACCTTCTAGCCATAACTGAGAGATTGGGCAAGGAGACTTACTCTTCTCTGTATGTAGATGCTTAACAAATTCACCTTTTCTCTCTTTTTTTTGGTGTTCAAATCTTTTTCAAACTTGAACTTAAAATTATTTTTTTCCAATTACAGTTGACATTCAACACCATTCCATATCAATTTCAGGTACACAGTATAGTAGCCAGACAGCTATACAATCTAGGAAGCCATCACCCCACTATTTTATGTATATGAAGGTCTGCCCCAAAATGGTCAGCCACACAAACTGTTTTAATTATATTGACATTGGCTCAATACTTTCAGGACCATATATATAATAGCCAAACGAACTAAGTTTCTTTAAATGGGTACAACCTGTAATTCATCTGAAATATCAGTAGGTAGAATTCATTTCCTACCAGGGCACTTATTCAACATAGGGACATCCAATAATTGCGGGTGTTGATTTCCTTCATTCTGCCCCACTGTTCTACTTAGTAATTTGTTCTAAAGTATAGCCAGTGTATTTCTGACTTGTGGGCAAATTCATGAATTGGGGTCCTAGCAGCAGGAAATGGAGCCGCTGGAGCCCATTGCTTGGTCTTGGCACAAGTAATGGATGCCAATAAACCCCAGACTCCCTGGGGTATCCTGTTTCATAAAAAGAAGTGCTGATGATGCAGACTGATGCTACCAGTTGGCTCTGGAGGCCATTTCTCTGGAGAATTTCCAAATATATTCTTAAAAGACCTGCCAAGTGTATTACGGGCAACCATTTGCTGCCTACTGTTAGGGATGATAAAGGGCTAGTGAGCCAGCTAAATAATTTTTCGCCAGGAGGTCATAAGTGATGTGCCCTTGAGCCGACCTCCAACTTTTAACTAGTACCATGGAGTCAGGGAGGTTAAATCAGTGGTTCCCAGACACCCTCCAGAGGCAAATGCCAAACAATGGCTATGCTTCACATAGGCTGCGGTAAAATGGGGAAAAATGGAGGACAATGTAATAAGCTTTTCATAAAACTAAAACTATAACATGAAACTACAAACTTTAATCCTAAATTTATATCCCTTTTTGTTGTATTTGTTATTTAAGGATTATGGAAATAGAATTTATTTTTTCATGGTGAGAAAGAAATGTGACTTGTCCAAGCCACTTGGATTCCATTTTTTAATCTGTTGCAAGGGAGTTCATAACAATCTCTCTCTCACATACTTCTTGTGGGAATAAAAAGAGATTATCCATAAAAAAGTATTTAGCGTAGTGCTTAGCACATAGGAATTGCTCAATAACTGTTAGCTGTTATTACTCCCATTATCATAATCATAGTTTATATTGCCCTTGTTTGGCAAGTAAAAAAGCAAAGCTACCCAATGTTGGTTTTCCTTCTCTCCCCAAGTTTTATCTTTAGGGGGATGGGATTTACTGATTGGTGAAATTTAGATCTATAATTGTAACTTTCAGTAGGTGCTACATAGATAACTTACCGAAATAGCTGAAATGAGGGGTGGGAAACCCAAAGGGAACCTGTTTTAAATAGGACAATCATTCACTTATGTGACAAATGATCATGCCTGAGCTAATGCAGAGGGAACGCTGAGAGTTTATTCAACATTTTAATATAAAATAATTGGAAGTTACTAAAGGTTTAATTGTGGGGTAAGAGGAAAAAGAACAAAATCAAGAATGAACCACAGATTTTTGATTCAATACTTCGATAGATGGCTGTGACATTTTCTGAGATGGAGAAGAGGTGTCACTGAAGGGGTTGGGGACATGTTTGGATGTCATCAAGAGTCCTAGTTTGGATGCACCGAATTACTGAGAGACATCAACATGTCAAGTTAGGAGGCTGGGATTGAGCAGCCACAGTTGAGTTGCAAAGTCTGAGCTGGAGATGTGAAGACACGGGGGTTGATGAGCCTGTTTGGGGAAAGAATGTGGGGATGAAAGAGGAGAGGAACCTTAGTACTTAGAAGTCAGGCAGAGCAAAACAATTCATCTAAGGAAAATGGAAAAAGAAACAGCCAACGAGCAAGAAAACACACTTGTCCTGACATTTGAAGAAGGGTGTGTTGGGAAAGGAGGAGCAGTCCTTTAAATCAAATGTTCCTGTGTGGCTGCATAAAGTGAGAACCCTTTATGGAATTGGTCAAGGACCAAAGCAATTCTGGAGCAGTAGAGGCATGAACCAGATTTTAGGGAATTGGGATGGTCTGGAAGCTGGAATTGGGATTGTCAGCTCCCAGACATAGACACAGCAAATGAAGTCAACTCTTTCAAGAAGTTCAATCTAAAGAGAAGCAGAGAAATGAGTCAATAGCTAAAGCTGAAAATGTTGTGAAGGGAGAATTTTCTTCTTTTTTTGATATCGGGAGTTAACCAATACGAAGAGGAGACACTAATATATCATGTGACCAGGAAGCAGGGCTGGACCCAGTGCATGCAAACAACATGGCGCATTCAGAAGGGCCCTCTGTTTTGGCTGTAATGACCTGCTGTTGCTATCTCTAAATGTTCATTTATTAATTTTATCTTTGAATTTGTTTGTAATTGAGGTGATGTGACAGTGGATCATGCCCCAGAGGTTGGAGCCCAGGCTCACACACTGCCACTTCCCCAGGACAGGGTCTAAGTTGGTTGTTACTGGTGCCCCCTGGCCCATTGGGCCCTATGTCCGTGACATGGGTCTGGGGGCTGAGGCAGGGATGGTTGGGGTGAGCTCTTTCCTGACATCCCCCGATGGGGCATAGTGGGGGCCATCATTGCTCTGGGATGGCAGTTTGTCTAGTCAGTGGCCAGATAGCAACTATCTTTTTTGGGCTCTCACCTTCTCATCTAGATACTGGTTATGTCATGGAGTTCCATTTGGAAGTAAGTGATGTGAAGTTGTACTCACCATCCAGTAACACTCTAGTTAGGGATGGTGACAAAGACAGCCAACAACCATAACGCGTTTTATCTTCAGATTAGGCTACAATTTAAACATGGCAGGAATGAGGCATAGGAAGATTAAGCCACTGACCTGAATTCGGGAGAGCCACACGGTAGAGCCTGAATCTTGTTATAAAAATTAATCTCCTTTGTTTTAGTGACAGGCATCCTCCCAGAATAGCCAACCAGAATGGGTTTATAAAATTAAATACATGTAGGGGATTCTTTTCAATAAGAATACGTCAAACACCCATTATGTGCCTACCTTTGAACCCCACTCTCAGAAAGCGGAGTCATTTCATTTCACAAAGACATTCATCTCTGCTTATGATGTAACTCACAGGCATGTTCCTTAGACACATATTACTGAAGTGTAACAAGGGGTTTGCTATGCAACACCTCTTCTTCCCTGGAGTCACACAGTTCATCAATACCCCTGAGCTTTGCTTGGCTCCCTATGTGCATTCTGATTTCAAGGACAATTTCAATGACCTTCATTCATGTCTTTCACAATTCATCTTACCATCATCATCATCATCATCACTAACTCACTCACTCACTCCTCCACCTTTTTTAGATCAACCTAATTTGATTTACTTTTATAAAATTTGGAAATCATTGTCACTTTGATAGCTTCATTTTCTGTGCAGGGCATACTGTACCAGGAAAATATTCTAAACTAAGACGTGATCAAAGCTTTAAAAGGCATTTCTGAAGCCTGGCTGGTGGCACAGTGGATAAGGTGCCGGCCTGTGAACCCAAAGTTTGCTGGTTCCATTCCCAGCCAGGGCAACATAACCAGGCTGAAAGCCAGATTTCCAGCCAAGCCCATAGCTGAAGGCAGGTGAAAGGCAACCATACATTGATGTCTCTCTCCTCTCTGCCTCTCTCCCTTCCCTTCTCCCCAAAAATAATAAATAAAATCTTAAAAAAAAAAAAAAAATTTCTGCTTAAGTTTTATGTTTCTAATTGGTAAACTAGAATCAGCTTGTTTGCTTTTTCAGTGGGTTTCCACTAAAGACTGTTTTAATATTTGCTTTTTAGGGGTTATCTAACATAAAAGTAGATGAGCTTTATTGTAGCTATTCTTAAGAAATGTGCATTTACCTGGCTGGTATAGCTCAGTGGATTGGTGCCAGCCTTCAAACCCGAGAGTCACTGGTTCAATTCCCAGTCAGGGCATAAAGCCAGGTCTCCAGCCAGGTCCCCAGCTGGAGGCAGGTGAAAGGCAATCATATACTGATGTTTCTCTCCCTTTCTTCCTCCTTCCCTGCCCTTCTCTCTAAAAATAATGGACAAAATCTTTTTAAAAAATGTGCATTTAAATATACATTTAAAAGCTAGTTTTTAATTACAAAATAGCACAACTAGTCACATTCCTTCTACCACTTTCTCAAAAGAAAAAGGAAAAAACATATCTTTACTCCACGCTGTGATTTATACTCTGGAAATGAGGTTTTCTTAACTGGAAAGGCCTAACACGCTGGGGACAGAGAGTGCCTTGTGAAAAATGGGGAAAACCAAGTAAATGAATGCGTACAGGGCGCTCGGCCCTCTAGTCTCATTCTACTGTGTTGGCATTGACAGCTGGGCCCTCACCCTGCAGACAGAGGATGATATGATTTTTTCTGCCAACTCTGACCAAACCAAGAAGGAAGATCTAAAGTTATCAACGTCTGAGTTTTAACTCAACATCCCAGCTGTAGCTCTAGAGTAACACTTACAATTAGTGAGATCCACCCATGTGCTTAGAACTTCCAAATGGGGGTTTAGGTGTACAAGTAAACAATACATTTTTAAAAAGAAAAACACAGGAAACAAAGACAGCAGCATTCAAAGAGCAAAGATCAGCATGAGGGAAAAAACTGTAGTATGAAGCCCTGGCAGGTAGCACAGTGGATAAGGCACAGGCCTGTGAACCCAAAGGTTGCTGATTCAATTCCCAGCCAGGGCACATAACCAGGTTACAAGCCAGGTCTCCAGCCAGGTCCAGAGCTGGAGGCAGGTGAAAGGCAACCATACACTGATGCTTCTCTCCCTCTCTGCCTCTCTCCGTTCCCCTCTCTCTAAAAAATAATAAAATCTTTTTAAAAAACTGTAGTATGGATGGAAAAATTCAAAGACAGTTTAGAAGATAAATTTAATAAAGTTTACCAGATTAATTAGCAAACAGACATAGGTAGAAAATAGAAGGATAAATATAAGAAAACTTAAAGGCCAGCCTAGGAGTTTAATTCTAAATACTAGGAGGTATAGAAATAAAGAAAGAGAAAACAAAAGGGAGGTAATTATCATCACATAATTTAAGGGAAAATGAAAACCCCAGAATTTAAGGACATAAGTTTCCGGATTGAATGAGCCTATCTAGTACCCATGAAAATGAATAAAATAAACCGATATCATCATGACATTTCAAAATGCTCAACACAAACATACAATCATGCAAATTTTCAGAGAAGAAAACTGTTACATCAAAGGGTCTGGCACTCAAGTAGCTTTAGAATTCTTCACAGCAACACAAAAAGCTAGAAATTAAATAGGACCAGTGCCTCAAAATTCTGAAGGAAAAGAATTCCCAACCTAGAATTCCATAGTCAACCAAACTCTCAGCCAAATTGTAAGAACATTTTTCATATATGCAAGGCTTCCAAAATTTACCTCCTGGGCAATCTTTCTTTTTTTAGTTTTAAAATATTTTATTATTTTTAGAGAGAGGGGAAAAGAGAGAGGCAAAGAAGAAGAGAAACATCAATGTATGGTTGCCTTTCACCTGTCTCCAGCTACAGACCTGGCTGGAGACCTAGCTTGCAACCTGGTTATGTGCCCTGGCTGGGAATCAAGCCAGCGACTTTTGGGTTCACAGGCTGGCACCTATCCACCGTGGCACCAACCAGGGCTGGACAATCTTTCTTACAGAGCTATTGCAAGATATACTCTACAAAAACAAGGGAATACAACAAGAAAGGAAGAGCCAGGGCATGCAGTCAGCGGGGAATCCAGAATTAAAAAGGCGTGAAGGAAATTCCCAGGATGATGGTTCAGGGAGCCCCAGAATGACAGCTATATAGCAAGAAAGATAAACAGTCCATATTGGACTAGGTCAGAGGGCTCTGACACAGACATTTTTCAGGAAGATGACAATGTGACTGATGCGCTTGGACATGCTGAAAGGGAATTGAAACAACTAGAGAAAAACATGAATAAAGAAAAAGGACATAGAAAATTAAGTTCATGTATAAATAAGACAGTTATCAACAACAGGGAAACTAAAACACTGTGCAAGAAAAAGAGACTAATTATAGGGAACCACTCAGGTGCACATACCATTTTCATACTCATAATAATGAGAACATTGATCTAACTGAAATTATTATATCAGATATAGCTATATTAGGGTAAGACCAAATGACTAAGAAAGTGAGCTAAATCCTCTCCTGCCATCTTGGAAATTCAATAAGTAATATCAAAAACTGAAAAGAAATAAAATTTTATTATTTAGAAGATATGGTGGAAATTACCAAATTTATCAGCTAAAAAGAGGTAAAAATGTTAGATCCTTGGCTTGGAGAGATTAGAAAGTGAAACAGATGGATCACAGAATTAATTTCAGTGCTTTATAATATTCCTTTTAGAACTATTTGACTCTTTACAGTGTGTATAAATATATAGATATATAACTTTGTTAAAAATAAGAACATGAAAAAGATAGAAAAATTAATCAAAATATTAATCATGGTTCTCTTTCAGTGATTTTTTTGTATACAAAAGTATATTCATTTTATATAAAAAAATAATCTTAATTGTGAACAAGAAATTGAAGCTCAGAAAGATCAGGTAAATTTCCTAATTTTTGTAAGTGGTAGAGCTAGGATTATAATGCAAATCTAATACTAGGATTCCAAGTAATTTTTATTTATTTATTTATTTATTTTAAAGATTTTATTTCATTATTTTCAGAAAGAGGGGAAGGGAGAGAGGCAGAGAGGGAGAGAGACATTAATGTATGGTTGCTTTTCACCTGCCTCCAGCCACAGACCTGACTGGAGACCTGGTTTGCAACCGTGTTATGTGCCCTGGCTGGGAATCAAACCTGCGACTTTTTTGGGTTCACAGGCCGGCACCTTATCCACTGTGCTACGAGCCAGGGCTTAATTTTTATTTTTCATCAAAGCATTCTATCTTCATTAAAAACCATGTGTAAAATTTTTATGCCATAACCTTCTTTCCCCTCTCTGCAAGTCCAGAAAACCATTCTACACCAACTACCAACTATTTTGTCTATTTATTTACTATATACCTATTTAATGATACTCATCTAATTCCAGAAAATGGAAAGACTAGATTCCAAACATACATAAGCTATACACTGGAGAAAAATAAAATAAATATGAGGTGTGGTGTATTTGATTATATGGTTTCATGTTCTCACAAACACCACTGAATGAGTCACACTTAGTTTTCTGAGAATGTGACTTAGTCCCAAGCTCCTTCTGTTTGATCATCAATGCCTAGCAGAATCCTGGGCACACAAAGATGCTCCATGAATATTCTTTCATTCCACTTGCTAGCAAAAATGGTGCAATTTTAGCTTCTTTCCTCTCTTACTGTGACTGTCTCCAAAGGGTATATGTGAGGCTTTCTTTGTAATGGCCTCCATATGGAAATATAGTACGATGACCAAACATTCATCTAATCAATGGAAAACTGTAATATTCACCAGAAGAACTCTAGTTTTAATAAAAGCTTCATTTTTTCGATCTTTTTCCTCCCCCTTTCAGCAAACTTTTCTGTAAGGTCCCGCTAGTAAATATTTTGGTATATCTTTTATAATCCTTTAATTTTTTTTTTTTTTGTTACTGTTTCTATGTGAGTCATCAGCAGAATATCATTTGGCAAAACATTAGACAAAAGGATATTAGGACTTCAAACAGACCACATCGCCAAGAATATCATCTTCCTGAAGGCAGACACTTGGTAAATCATGTAATATCCCTTCTTTAAAATGGGCCAAGTGACATGACATACAAGAGGCATGATTCCATCTTCATTCCAATGAGGTATATGGAAGATTGTCATTTAAAGCTGGTACCTTTCTGTTGCATAGTGTGACACATTGATTTCTGTTCAAGGACGGTGCCATGCTGACAGAGCAAATGCCCTCTGGCTCCTGCTGCTAACTATCCTTCAATTCCTGGGAGTTTTCATCCATGTCCACACTTAGGACAGTTGGTCATTATGAAGTTGATGGGGTGGAGAATGGCAGTTCTCCTTGCTTCTAAGTTCAGAAAATGAGTAAGTCAAGCTGGGAGGTTATTAAGGTGTAAATTCACTGTCTTTAGAGGATCCTAAAGTTGTAACACTTGAACAACATTCCAATGGAGACCCACTTTGTTGCCTAGCACATTAAGAAGCCTTTTTTTTTTTTTTTTTTTAAAGATGTCATTATTTTTAGAGAGAGGGGAAGTAGGGGAGAAAGAAAGGGAGAGAAATATCAATGTATGGTTGCCTTTTACCTGCCTTCAGCTAAGGACCTGGCTGGGGAGACCTGGCTGGAGAGACCTGGCTGGAGACCTGGCTTGCAACATGGGTATGTGCCCTGACTGGGAATCGAACCAGCAACACTTGGGTTCGAAGTCTGGTGCTCAATCCACTGAGCCACACCAGCCAGGGCCAGAGAGCCTTTTGATAGTAAGTTGTTGGCAAGACATTACTTAGGCTGAACCTGTTATAAATGATGACATGCTAGGAAATCAACATGAAAGAAAATGTCTAACAATTTTCCCCCAAAACCATTTATTTTCTGTAAAACTTTGGTGGTGGGATTTTATTGCTTCCTGGAGTGTCCTATTGTACATAGAAGGGACTGTAAGGGTGAATAAGGGCTCTTCCCCAGTCACTTTTGATCTGTTTTGGCTTTCTCCTCAAGTGTGTAGTTGTACATAGAAGTAACTTGAGGCACTGTGTGTGGTATTAGATTGGAGTCTGTTCTTTCTTGACTGACTTGAAGTAAAGGCATAAGTAAGATGCATTATCTCTAAAGCCTGTCACTTTTCTGGGACCTGACTTGACATTAACTAAGGCAACTCTGCTAGTAGAAATGTATCAGTAACCTGGCATCTAACCCTTTATCCTTTTCACCCAAACCATAAAATGGCTTCTAAAGAGACGTGGCTCATAAAATGAATTAATATTATAATTGGACTTCATGCTTTTTAGGTACCTGCTGTATGTAGGCATAAGTATTCTAGGACCAGGCTGCTAGTGGAGAAATCACAGTGAATTAATGGATTTGCTCAAGATAAAATCTTGGAGTTGCAAATAAATGCTGGTCAGTTTTTTAAAAACATTCCCATGGTATAGAATATATAACTCAGCCTCATGGAATGAGTGTGAGAAAATCATTATTCGGGATATGCCAGTTTGAAACGCAAGAGAAAACTTAGAGAGGTGTTTTTAAGTTATGTTGACCATAGTCCACAGTAAGAAATATATCCTCCAAATTATATGATGATTCAGTTCATACCTATCTACGTAGAGACATGCTATTGTACACTGGAGGTATTCTGATGTTTTCATTCATTCTATTCTATTTAAAATTTTCATGCTTCTCATTAGTGCTAATTTATTTTCTAACTCATTAGTGGTTCTTGACTCAGTTTGAAAAATAATTTGTTAGAAAACTCAGGTGCTCACACTGCTTGTATTTATAGGATGCGCTTATTTGGGGGTTCTTACATCTTGTACAGCTTAGTTCAACTTATGTGCTGAGAACCAACCACATGCAAGTCCTGTGCTTGGTTCTAGAGAAAATAGCTACAAAGAGGAATTTTCTGAGTTGCCAGGGACCAGGTTGAACAAAATGACCAGGTATTTCTGCCCTCATAGAACTTACACTCCAGTTAATGAAAAAGAAAACTCAGAACGCAAGGAGTTTTGGGATTATAAATCCAGGACTATTTGTAATATAGATATACTGCCTCACATGATGAAATGGCATGTATGAGAATGTGATTTGGGAGTCAGAGAAGGAAGTGATGATTAAATCTGTCCACGTAAGAAACATCCAAACCTGTAGAGAACTTTTATGAGTTTATTTGAAGGAAACTGACAACTGTTAGGGGAAGCAACATCTCAACGGATTGAGGGAATGCTCCGGAAAATGTCAGTTTTACCACTTATTTTATACATTACAATCAAAGGAGAGGACATAAGAGGGTTACATGAAATCCACTGGTGATGGATTAGGGAGGCAGGAGACAGCAAAGCGGGGCCATTTCAGAGATTGAAACAGAGAGGCGCAAACTGCTTTTACATTAGTGGGAAGAGGATGGTTAACAATTACTCTCACAGCACATAGAGATGGTATGTGGGGGAAGAAGGTGACAATGAGGGGTTCTGTGCTCTGGAGCAGTGACTGTGCCCCAAGGGGTCTGGAAAAGGGTGTTGACTCTGACATTCCAAAGCTATGTTGTCATAGATGAAAGGAGAGGATAGAAAGGCTCAGATTAGGTAAAGATTGACCTTTGTCAGGGAAGATTCTAGCCTAGGGCAGGACTACCCACCATGACTCATTTTTAGTTAGAAAGTTTTCATTTCAGACCAGCCTATGTGGTGACTTTAGGTTTCTGAGTCTGTAAGGCCAATGTGCTGGCCTCCCCTGAGCAGGTCAGGTTTACTGTGTGACCCCTTTGTCACCCACAAGTTATATCATAAAAATGTTTTGACCTTAAGAAAGCTTGGAAAAATCTTTCATTGGCGGACCCTTTATTCATTTCTTTTTCCTTCAGGAAGAGCTAATCTAATTATTCTTTTTAAAAAGAGAGAGTAGAAAAAAAAATACTTTTTATAGACAAGATTGGTACCTTTTAGAGTTCCCCAACCTTTTCTGAATAAACTCTTACAATCACTCATTTGGAATTTTACTCATCTAAATTCTTCTTTCAAAAACTGGGAAACAAAGTGGAATATTTTCTCAAAATCATTGAGGCAAGAAACCAACGGCTGTCACCTAAAAGAACCTATACATCACTCTCATCACCAAGCACTTCATGATCACTGACCCAAAAGACCAGGCCACCTCTAAACACCTATTGCTTCTGACTTCCTGGAGCTGAAGTTAAAACGGCAGATGGAAAAGATCATCTCAGCTTCACAGCACCCTTCACTAGACCTTTGTACACACATTCAGGCTAATAATCTCTTAGATATGTACCTTGGGGATTAACTCATTCTATGAACTTGTGAGTGGAATATGGCTGTAGAGAAAAGAAGGCAAAAGGAGAGGATATTTAAAGTGCTGATCCTTAGTAGAGCTTGAGCCATAGAGGACCAGAGCTTGTCTGTGCTGAGATGCTGTCCCTGGCCTTGCTACCTATGTGAAATCCCATTACATGCTCTTGGAGCCTCACTTTATCCTTAAAATTCATCAGGAGTTCTAATGGTCCACCTATATTTGTGACTGTTAAATCCTTAAAGGTTTCTTTTGGGATGGAGCTCTCACTAGACTACAGTTTCTAGCCAGGCAGAGATTCAATTTCTCCTCTGCTATTACTGTAGCTCCTAGTACTAAACATTGTAATTAAGGCATAATGTACTATCAAGTTCAGAAAGTATTTATTGGATGAGTGAATGGGCACTTTACGGTAGCCTGGAATATTGTTTTAAACAAGGTACTTTGGTTTAGTCCAATCTTCACTTATTATTTATTGGCTACTAAAGGACAACTGATAATCACTCACAATGTTCTTCTGTTTGTCTTACAGTCAACTTTGACCACTTTGAGATTTTGCGAGCCATTGGGAAAGGCAGTTTTGGAAAGGTGAGAATCCAAATGATTAACCACTGGCAGGATTATGCACCTTGAGGACCAGAGTTCAATGTCCGGGGTACTTATGGGCATCCGTTACCAAGCCCATAAGAAATGATCAGCCGTGGCTGGTAGCACAGTGGATAAGGCATCGGCCTGCGAACCCAAAGGTCACAGGTTCGATTCCCCAGCCAGGGCACATAACCAGGTTGCAAACCAGGTCTCCAGTCAGGTCTGTAGCTGGAGGCAGGTGAAAAGCAACCATACATTGATGTCTCTCTCCCTCTCTACCTCTCTCCCCTCACCTCTTTCTAAAAATAATGAAATAAAATCTTAAAAAAAAAAAGAGATGATCATTCAGAGCTGTTTAATAAACATCTCAGAATTATCTCAAAGTCCAATCCATTTTACTCTCATTGGAATTTAAGACTTTCTACTCTAATGGAGAGAGGAAGGTTTCAGAATCATTTTCAAAATGTTACTAGTATAGTCAGTCACAGGCATCTTGTCAATGTAAGCAGCAAATCTTGTCATGTGAGGAGGATGTCACCCAATTTCTGCTTCTCCCAGGTTGTATCATGTTTTTATTAAAAAACAAAATGAAACAAAAAACTTACCATGAAAAATATACATGTATATTATCAGTCTAACGTTTTGCAAAAACCTAGATTCAAATCCTGATTTTTACCTTCTTAGTGGAGATGTATCATGAGACTATTTTGTATTTTATATTGAACTTACATTTTTAAATTATTTGCTGTCTACATTTAAACTCTAAACAATTTTTGAAAATATGGACATTGTATTTCATGTTACCCGAATTGCTGGTTAGTTATTATCACCTGTGGTTGTAAACAAAAATTCTTTGCACATTATCAGTTTGATAATTCAGTCCAGTCATTTAAGTCACTCAAAGCAGAATAAGGATGTTATTTGCTGGGGGAAGATCCCTGACAAAGAGGCAGCTATTTTCTCTAAAATGCTGTTTAAAAAAAAAAAAAAAAAAAAAAACAGTCCCCAGAGTGAAACCAGGCAAACTTGTTTGAGAAAGCAGAGATTTAGGAATTGACCTGGTGCCAGGAAGGAAAAGGAAATTTTTGACTCTGACATCAGAACTAAGTAACATTAGCATCTGAGAATTTGCATGTGATAAGGCTTCCAAACCCCGCTGAAGAACAAGTCTTGTTCTGTTGCTCATTGCTGTGATCCGTTACCTCCCTAAACACTCTAATTTGCTCCGTTAGGTCTGCATTGTTCAGAAGAACGATACCAAGAAGATGTACGCGATGAAATACATGAACAAGCAGAAGTGTGTCGAGCGCAACGAAGTGAGGAATGTCTTCAAGGAACTCCAGATCATGCAGGGTCTGGAGCACCCCTTCCTGGTTAACTTGTGGTAGGTGGTTTTACTGCTCCTCTGAATGGAGACACTCTAGCCTTCGCCCCCAACACTGTGACATAAACAACATAGCTTGATTTCTAGGTGTGCACTTGCAGAGTCCTTATTAGGGTCTTCCTCCAGGACTTGAGCTCTCCTTGGTGTCTGACTTGATAATGAAACAAATAGTTATTCTATTGTCACCAATAACTACTGCTTAGTCCAGCTGGTCATTTCTCTTGCCCTTGATGTCAAATTTTATTTCATTTTTTAAAATATTTGTTTTTTTTAGAGGGAGGGGAAGGGAGGGAGAAACATTGATCAGTTAGTTGCCTTTTGTACACATGCCTGACCAGGGACCGAGCCCACGACCTAGGCATGTCCCCTGACTGGGAATTGAATTGGTGACTCTTCACTTTGTGGAACGATGCCCAACCCGCTGAGCCACCCTGGTCAGAGCCAAATATTATTTTTTAAAGCATTGAGATTAAATAGGTTGAAGAAATGAATTCAGATGTCTTCTCACTCATTTGATACTTTTCCCCCATTAACCATGGAGTAGAGACTTTGGGTAAAAACAATGGCATGACTGGCTGACAGGAGGTTGATCTTCAGAACTTGCACAAAGTGCTTTTTTCTTGAAATGACTGGCACTAAAATGGGCTTCTTCATTGAAAGTTTCTTAAGCAGCCAACTATCTACTTGTGGGTTGGAAAAAGATACCCACTGTCTTTCTCCCCAAACAGGTCTTAATAGGGGGGAGCTAACTACGTAATCTGCTCCCAAAGCCATGATCGCAATCCAAGGCTTAGAAGATGGTGAAGCTTGCGTTGTTTGTTACTTCCTGCTCTTTTCTTGCATGTGGAGGTCTTCCTGCCTCATTTTGCTCCACATTTTAATGTAGCCATTATGTTAAGAGCTGATTCTTAAGGCTAATTCAGTATGACTGTTATTTAAATATGCATAGGAAGTGGTGCTTGCTTCCGAGCAAAGGCAAGAGAAAAGGTCTTTATTCAGAGACTACTAATGGAAGAATAATTGAAATGTCACTGTGTGTTCAGAGACATTCCTCTGGGGGAATCAGTGCATTAAACCTGTCTCCCTCCATCTTTAATTAACACACTTCACTTAATAGACAATTTGCTTCAACGCTACGCCACCGTTGAAAAGAAGATGGCTCTGTGTGACTTGGAAACAGGTCTGTTATAGTTTCTGCACTACTGAGACATGATCGAGTCTAATTTTGGCTCCAGCTCCATGGATTTAATCAGTATTTTAGAGTGGCCTATTCAAAATGCAGCCCTGTGAAGAATTAAATGGAGGCTGCTCTTTCTTCTCCATCCTGAGCAATCACCAAATTGCCTTTTCTTCCCTCTCTCTCCACCCTGCAAATGAGGGAGTACGCTTACTGTACAGGCTCTTTTTGTTGAAGGTCACATGTTCCTTCTCCAAAAGTTCAGCCAACTCGTTTTCTCTTTTTAAGACCAGGAACCCTTCATAAAGGCAGACTTAGCATTTTACCCTTTCTGCTTGTCTTTTGTCACTGAGCAGTCAAGAGTGATTTATTCTAGTCCCATTTCGCCCCTACAACAGGGGTGTTATGAGACCTTAAACCTGTAACCGGACCCTTTGGGGAGGAGGGCTCAGTTTTAATGGGCTCAATTTGCCCACCACCAGGAAGGACTCTTAATAACAGAGTTTGGTGAAGAGGAAAGGTATTTTGTTTATAGAGGGGCATACGAATTTATATTAAAGGCGCAATTATGCTGTTAAATCCCACTCCCTTTAAACACACCCAAAATATACAGTTCTCCCTGATTTAAAACAGAAAAGGAAATAATACCATCTTTCAGAAACACAACACTTCACAGCTTAGCATCCCAGTTATAAATTCAAAGCTCCCGGCAGCTGCTGTACCCAGTTAGGAGAGAATCTTGAAGACACTCCCCACCTCTTATACCGCAGGTCATTCCCTGTCTCTGCGCAAGGTGCATGTCTCCCTTCCCCCCTCTGCTCCCCTCTTCTCAAACCAGGTGAGTTCGCAGGCCTCATGTCTGTGGGTCCATCTGGGGTAGAAGAGAGAGAGAGAGAGATCACATGTCTCTCCTCATGTCATCCTGGGGGAGCCCCTCTGCATGCGCATCCCAGGGAAGGCCTGAGATTGATGGCTGACCCCCATTTTAAATCCCCTTGGACGGAATGTGTACAGTAAACAGCCCTGACCACTGACAGAATCTTGGGTAGTACTGTGAGCCTTTTCTTCACCACCCTCTGGGTAAGGCCTCTCCTATTTCCTCAGCCGGAAAAGAACAAAGGCCAGTCCGACGGCCTCACCCCACCCCCATCCCCAAACTGCAGAGTGGGGGATTTTGGCTTTCTCCCACTCTGTAACAAGCCAACCCAAGTTTACAGACTTTGCTGTTTGCTGCATGGGATCATTCCAGACGATATTTGGTTCTCCGTGCAGGCTAGGTGACAACAAGACATCTGTCCTGACCTTCCCACCTCACACTACCTCTCACAGTGGAACGTTGGGCATCATCAATATTGATAGAGGAGAGAGAGGAGACACCCCACCCCTCACCCCATGATTCCAGCGCCACATTCAGAACTGAAAACTGACAGGGGTCCTATTCTGAAAAGAGCAGCAGAAAACCCTTCTGCCTTTCAAACCCTGAGCTACAGATCTTCAGATTGCATATTAATCCCTTGTAATAAATGCTTCTGGCCTTCGTAAGTACAGCATAGTAACTGTAAGTGACTCTCCCCACAACTCCTAAGCACCTTGCATTACTTCCGGAGGCGTGATGGTGAGCAGCCTTTATCACTGTTAAGTCACATTGTTCTAAGATAGGGTCACGGTGTGTAATTTGTATTGCTTTTATGAATGAAATGAGGCAAAGTGCTATGCTCAGTTTGCAGCACATCTAGTGAGCATCCTACAAAGTGTATTTCTTTTCCTTTCTTGCTCCATTAAGGTATAGTATTCAGAACATGCCCGCCACTGATCACCCAAAAGACAGATTTGAATGCTGCCTGGTCCCATGGCATCACGGGAAGTGGTGTGTATGGTTGGGGAGAGGGGCCGATCTTCAACTCATTTTCGAGAAGAGCGAAGAAAAAAAATTAAATAACCCCCAGTATATTATGTATAATGTAATCAATATTTGTTTCGTGGGTTTACTAGATTTATCTTTCATTCCCAAAGCTTCAGGAACCAATTTTCTTAAGTTATGAATAAAATAGCAGCAACATTGTTTGAATTCCTTTGTACTCCTCTGTGTACTTGAGTTGACTGATGTTCTACGTAGGCCTCTCAATATTGCTTTCAATGGTCTTCCCCTAGATGCTCTAAATGCCCCTTATTTGTTCCTTATTATGGGAGTATGTCCAGAAAATTCTGGGTTTCAGGCTGAGGAAAAACACAAATCATTTCTCTTTTAAGCAGGTTTACTTTTTTTTAAGTTGGTGTGGGTATATATAGGTATAAATGGACCTGTATATTTGAAAAGATTTCTGCTCATTGTAGCAAACTGAAAAACATAGAAAATCAGTTAGAAAAATGAAATAATCATTCCTAGATGTTGATGTGTACGTTCCAGCAAAATGTCCACAGTTGGTTTTCTGTTTTTTGATCCTCATTAAACTCATTCACTTCTTCATTCATATATATATATACATATATATATATGTATATATATTTAGATTTTATTTATTATTTTTCAGAGAGAGGGGAAGGCAGAGAGGGAGAGAGGGATAGAAACATCAATGTATGGTTGCCTTTCACCTGCCTCCAGCTACGGACCTGGCTGGAGACATGGCTTACAACCTAGTTATGTTGCCCTGTCTGGGAATCGAACCAGCGACCTTTGGGTTCTCAGGCTGGTGCCTTATCCACTGTGCCATCATGTATATATTTACTGAGCATCACAGACAAGTTGTAATTAGGGCTGTCAGATGAAATATAAGATGCCCAGTCACATTGGGACTTCAGCTAAATAACCAATCACTTTTAGTATATGTCCCAATATTGCAGGAGACCTATCTTAACTGAAAATCATTATTTGAATTTCTAACTTAAGTGGACATCTTGTGTTTTTATTTGCTGATCTGGTGACATAGTTGTCACAAGGACTTAAACCTTGGGGACGCAGTGGTCAGCAGGAGTTACCAGAGCTCCCAATCTGCCTGACATTCCTGTTACCCATGAGAGGGTGACTTAGTCAAATGACATGCGAATATATAGACTGAGAAATGCAAGAAGGGACTAATTATAAAAAGGGTGTGTGTGTGTGTATTTGTTTGTTTATTGAAGGGTTTTAGGGAAGAAAATTCACTCTTCTGGGAGCAGCTGTAAGAACGTTCTGATTAAAACTCAACCTCCCAGCCTCTTCAAACCTGGCCCTCCTCCGAACACAGTCCTCAGACATAGGCCAGACTATCAAGTGAAGGCTGCCTGACAGGGCTGGCATCCAGGAAAAACAAATAAAATTTTACTGCCAGTCCCTTGCAGAGGGACGTTAACAAAGCCCTGGCTGCCCACAGCCTGCAAACAAAGGGACCCCAGCCATGCCCAGCACGGGGACCCCAGGTGGCTTTGTTAATTGAGATTATGCCTGTGGGTACACACAGCTCCTTGGGGCTCCACGTTCTTCCCAGCTCACTGGCTCCTCACCTTCTTCTCTTGTTCCTGTGAACAGAAAGTGTCCATGTGTTGAGAAAATGAGGGGACGAGACGAGGTGGCTGTTTTCAGTGGAAAGGGCCACTTGTACAGGGAGTGTGAAAAAGGGCTCCTGTCTGATGGCTGAACAGAGCTAAGTCGGTTTCCTGGCAGATGCGGCCAGCAGCTGTGACTCAGAAACCAGCGTTTCTTCAGGGAGTCACCGACCAGGGGAGCTCAGGGGAGCCTCCATGGCACAGCATCAGTAATAATCATAGTGTATTCATCCTAACGATCTTGGTTGCTTGGGATGATTATTCTCATGTTACACTTGAAGAAACAGAAGCTCAGAGAGGTTGAGTCATTTTTCCAGAGTCACACAGCCAGGAATTGGCAGAGCCAGGACTCAGACCCAGGAATCCTGATATCAAAACTTTTGCTCATCTGACTATACTATTCTGTCCTCTGTAGAAACCTCATGAGACTCCCTTACAAAATCTTGAGGAAGGAAACTGAATTTATCTTGTTTATTTTCTTTCATGCCATACAAGAATACAAACTCTGTGAAGTGGGATGTTTGTACGTTCTGCTCACTGCCTCTTTCCCCAGCTCCTATATCGGTGCCTAGCACACAGTAAGGGTTCAATACATAGCACTTCAATGAATGATTTGGTGAATGAATGAATGAGTGAATGAATGAAGTGAGTTAGTGGTGGGACCAGGTTTCTGGCTCCTGGTATCTTGCTCTTTTCTCATACCACTGTCACCCCTTGCACAGTCATAAATATCCCTTTATTTAGACACACCACTCCAACATCTTTGCAGGCCCTGAGGTCAGAGAGACCTGAATTTGCATCCCTGCTTCCCCAGTTGGCAACTGTGTATTAAACAAGATACCTTATGTCTTCTGCTGGGTTTCTAGTCTTAGGGGTTTCCCCATTTTATCTTCTTCTGCCCTGTCTCTATCCTACCACCAATGGATTTCATGTAACCCTCCTTACATCTCCTCCTTTGATTCTAATGTACCAAATAAGCCATTCTCCAGGGCATTTTCTCAGTCCATTGAGATTTTGCTTTCCAGCAATTGTCATCAGTTTGGCTCAAATAAACCCTTAAAAGACTATTTCTTAGGCTGAATGTTTTGTTGACACACATTTTACTCTTGGTAATTAAGGTGTTTCCAATTTGAGACTTATGCTAATAGGATTGCTATTGGCATTCCTGTTTGAATCTTTTTTGGTAAGCAAAAGTCCATGTATTTTGGGGTTTAAATCTAGGAATAAATCACTGGATCCTAGGGTTAGTGGGAAAATTAGTTTCCAAAGGAACTGTACCAGTTTATACTCACATCAGCAATGTACGAGAATTCTCATTGTTCTACACACTCACCAACACTTGGTATTGTCAATTTCTTTCCAGATGGGCATTCCAGTAGATGTGTTTCTCATTGTGGTTTTAGTTTGCATTTCTTGGTGACTTATGAGTCTGAGTTCATTTTTATATGTTTATTGGCCATATAGAATACTCCTTTGAAAAGTGCCTGAGTCTTGTGTCCATCTTCCTATTAGTTGCCTTTTATTCTCATTGATATGTAAGTTCTTTACACTGTAATCTGGATGCAGTTTTTTTTGTATATAAATTATTTGTCCAATCTGTGACTTTCCCTTTTAGTCCATAACGATGCTTCTTAAAAAACAATTAAATACCCTTAATTTAAATATGGTATAATTTATCAATCTTTTCCTTTATGGGTAGTGCTTTTTGTGTCCATGTTTAGGAAATTTTTGCCTATACAAATGTGAAATTATTCTATTCTGTTTGCTGTTTCAACTTACATACTTAGACCTATATTTCATGGTCAAGATTCACCTCCCCCTCCCCCCATATCTAACACCGTTCATTTCAGAGTTTATACTTTTTTTTACTGCACACAATATCACATTTGCTACTAGTCAAGTCATGATAAATGTGTGGTTTTTAGGCTTTGTTCTGTTGATCTACTTATGTACCTTTATATTTCTCACCCATATTTAATTACCACCACTTTATGCTGGTAAAGAACTCAGTTACGTAATTATGCTTCTTCTGGATTATCTTGACTGTAATTGGCCCTTTGTAATTTCATATAAATTTCACAATCAGCTTGTCAATATATATTTTAAAGCTGGTGGAATTTATATTGTGTTATATTAAAATATACATTGATCCAAGGATAATTATTTTATTTTTAAAAATGAAATCTCCAAATTTATAAATTATATATAGATATATATGTCTCCCTGTATATTTAGATATTTTTTAGTTTCTTTGGTTTCAGTTTTTAGTGTAGAAGTGTAACATATCTTTCTTTAGATTTATTCATAGTGTTTTGATATGATTACAAATAGTGATTATTTATCAAAATTTTATATCTAGTAATTTGTTGCTTATATACCAAAATACAATTAATTTTTAACACAGGGTGGTGCAAAAATTGAGTATGCAAAATAAAAAGCTTACTGTATGAATCCACATAAATAATTGTGAATCCTCTTTTACCCCATCTTGTGTTGTCTTTGTGGCTAGTGAGTTTGCTCAAATTCTCTTCTTAATTCTACTAGTTGGCCTATAGGTTCCTTCAGCTTTCTAATATGTATATTTATGTCATTAATGAATTATGCCCATTTTAGTTCTTTCTTTCCAATCATCTTATTTTTTCCCCATATTTATTGCACTTACATTGAGAACAATGTTGGCTGCATGTATAGTGAAGATCCTTTTCTGTTTGTCTGTATTTCATAGGAAAGTTTTCCAGAAAATTAAGATTTCATCTGATGTTTGCTTTAGGCTCTTTGTAGGCATCCTTTCTCACAATAAGTTTGCTAGATGATTTTTAAAATTATGAACAAGTATTACATCTTATTAAATGCATTTTCTTTTATTGATATCATTTCTATTTTGTGTAGTAACTTCAGTAATTTGCACATCTTAAGACAACCTTGATTTTTTAAAATAAACCCTAGCTGGTCATGATCTATTAAAATAAATTCTAGTTGGCTGTGTTCTATTATCCTTTTGTATATATATCACTGAATACTATAATATATATTTATATTTTTAGTAGTATAGTGTTTTATTTATACATATTTTTTTCTATTTTTAAAAAGATTTTATTCATTATTTTCAGAAAGAAGGGTAGGAAGGGAGGAAGAAAGGGAGAGAAACATCAATGTATGTTTGCCTTTCACCTGCCTCCAGCTACAGACCTGGCTGGAGACCTTTGGGTTCACAAGCTGGCACCAGTCCACTGAGCCACACCAGCCAGGGCTTCATATGTTAATATTTATCTCACACATCTTCAGAAAGCATATGCCCCCTTACAAAGATGAATAAGCTAAAGATCAGAGTTTGATTCCGTGCCCAAGTCATAAAACCAGAAAGTGATACGGATTCTAAATCCCACCACCCAGATTCTCTAAGATCCTTGGTGTTAACTGATATTTTATTAACTTAGAGAGGTCTCCTTCCTTCCAAATCTCTAAAACCAAACTTTTAAAAATTAAATTCAAATGCAAAATCAATTTAAAAAAATTTTAAGAGCTATTTAAAATAAATGGCTGACACACGATCATGTTTGAGTGAAACAAAATCACCACTTATAACTTAATACATTCCCATTTGAGAATACCATTATGCCTATCCCCGACTCCCTGGCCGAGTCCTTACCGCCTGGTATCAGAAACAGAGATGGGTGGTGGAGCCCCGGGGATGAGAGCACAGGCAGGAAAGATCAAAACCTTTCTGAAGATGCAGCAGGTCTAGTTTGACTGTAAACACGAACTAGGTGAAGGGAAGTGAGTACATTTAAAAATGAAGAGGCAAGGAGAGCATAAAGGACAAAATAAGAATTTCTGTCATTGGTGTCAGTGCTGGGGAATTCTTAGACTGGGGTGGCAGCGGTCAGAAAGGAAGTAAGCTGTCTGTCTGCCTACAGAGGCAGAGAGTGGACAGTACCTGGGACCCAATGAACATTTTGCCTCTCCGCTTCGTCCACTCTGGGCGCATGGCCCATCAAAATGTGACACAGCACATCCTGGACTTCTCCCAGCCCAGTGATGCTGCCTAGCCACTCACAGAATCACTCGTGGCCATGTGTCATCCCATTGACGACCCAAAGTCTTCCCAGTTAGACCTTCTCTCTGCAATTAGCCTGTGAGTCTCATGAAGCATGAAAAGTGTTAACTTCTAAAGTAGACTTTTCCGAACCTCTGATAAACACTGGATAAGAGTGTGATTTAATTGTTTCTCATGCTCAGTTGGGCTTGAGTCTTGGCTTTTCCTTTTATATGGATAACAACATCTTTTATTCCCCTTGGTCTGTTGGTGGGCTATACTATTCTCTGATGTTAATGGTCTCAAGAGTTTCTGCAGAAAATCATCATGGCCAAATGTTCCCCAGAGAGGTTTCATAAATAACATCTCCGGGACCTGTACAGATGTGCTGACAGGTTGCAAAATACCCCTCAGAGCTCTGGCCAGAGAAAGGTCAGGGCCGAAGGGAAGCCAATGAGTACATTAGAATGTCAGGAAAATCATTGGTAGCCTGTGTTGTGTGGTTTTTTAAAAATCACCCACAAATTGTGCAAGTCATGGTTTTTTTGTTCATCCTACTTGAGGCTATAGTTTATGGTTTGAATCAGGCAAGTATGTGTATTACTTTTTCTGAGGCTTTCATAACCCCTTATAATCCAAATTAGTTCCTTCTGAAAGTAGAAAAAAAAAAAATCAAATGAGCCAAAAAAAATAGGTTCTTCTATGAGTCTTTATTTTGGTCCCCTGCACTTCTCTCTTACACATTATAACTACATATTTGCTTGTGAAAATATTTTGTTTATCTGTTCTAGATGATTAACTTTAAGAAGAGGGAAACCGTGTTTCCTGGATTATTCCTTTATCTCACACCATGACAAGTAAATAAATATACGGTAAATATTTGTCAAATGGACACTGAATAAACACATGCTCATTATGGACAAGCTCATGAGCAGGGGTTGCTGATGGATATCGAGATGGGCCAGGCCCAGATTCCTCACATGGTTAAATGAGGAACTCAGGCAAAAAATACTAATGGTTACAATGTGATATACTATAATGTAACCATGTATATAGCTGTGTGTCTGGAGTGTTCTATAACAGAGAAATGCCTGGGTGCTGTGGAAGTGCAGAGAGAAACATAGACGGGTAACATGTACTTTGTGCTTGGTGAGAATAGGTCAGGAAAACCCTGACTTGGTAGCTCAGTTGGTTAGAGCATCTCCTGATAGATACATCAAGGTTGCAAGTTTGATCCCAAGTCAGGGCACATACAAGAAAAAACCACTTAATGCATAAGTAAATGGAACAACAAATTGATGTTTTCCCCTCTCTTGCTCCTTTTTCATGTCTCTTTTTAAAAATTCAAAGAATAGGAAAGGTGAACTCAGGCCAAGGGTGTTAATGTACAAACAAGTATCTTTTGTTTAAACTTTACACCAAATTTTCTTATTCCTATAAAGAAAGTTTTGATGAACATTGATGTGGTAGTTTCCTCAGATCCACTCCTCTCGCAGTCAAAATGATTTACATAAACTCTAAATTATCCATGTTTATGAATTTTAGGCATATGGGTGTTTAACCTGTATACACATACACACAGGAAGCTCAAGAGTGAATGAGGTGATTGGCATGTTTTTGTGGTGGCATTGAAGGTGGGCTTTTTCCTTGGAGTACTTTATAAGGCTACTTAGGAAATCAAGTACTATGTAAGCTTCAAATGTTCTTGCCCTACTACTGCATTTTCCTGAAGTTAAAAACTTCTGGAAATTTGGCAACATATTGTAGAGCAAGGATGTGGGGAAATAGGATCTCTCACATATTGGTACACATTCTGTGGAGATTAATTTGGCAATATTGAGGCAAGAATTAGATGTGCCTTTCCTTTTGTTTTAACAAGTCTTTATCTTAGGGAACACACTTCTAGAAATCTGTACCAAAGTTACATTGGCCAGAATACAAAAAGACATGTGCTTGAAAATTTTCGCTGTTACACCACCCTTAGCAGCAAAAGACTAGAAACAACCTGAACATCCTTCAGTAGGAAACAAGTTGAGCTTGATTGTGAACTTAGGATGTAATTTCTCTTAGCTTATATTTGTGCATGCATAGGTACAGTGTAACATTACCTATAACAAATCTCTCTTTTTTTTTAAAGATTTTATTATTTTTAGAGAAAGTGGTAGGGAGAGAGGGAGAGAGACATCAATGTATGGTTGCCTTTTGCCTGCCTCCAGCTATGGATCTGGCTGGAGACCTGGCTTGCAACCTGGTTATGTGCCCTGGCTGGGGAATCGAACTAGTGACCTTTAGATTCACAGGCCAGCACCTTATCCACTGTGCCACCAACCAGGGCCTACAAATATCTTTTTTTCTTTTCTTTTCTTTTCTTTTTTTCACAAAGATACTTATTTTTATCTTTGTGCACTTAACAATCCTAGTAATAATAACAATCTGACTGCAGCAGACACTCCTACAAGATAGGCAGGAATATCTTTTCACATCAGAAAGTCATAGTTATCAAAACCTCCTAGGGTCATTTCAACGTAACATGATCCAACTTAACCATGTTTCTATTAGTCAAAGGACAGATGTGAACTGAATGTCAATAAGGATAATAAAGTCAAACCCATAAATTCATTATTTGAAAAAAAGTTGCTGATATTTTTGGAGGATTCTAGAAAACCAACATATCATTTTGAAAGTGGCAAACAAAGACTTAAGCAATTGTTTCAGCTTTCCTAGTAGGAACTGTACCTGAGTAACCAAATAATTAAAGAAAGCCATTTTTTCTTTATTAAACTTCCTGCTAAAATACAAAGGAGAAATGATAGAACTAAAATATCACAACCCTTAAGGAATGTTTAGATCTCAGCATTCAAATGATTAATGGCTGATAAGACCATGAAAAGATACCCTTATTAATTCTATACCTCCTGATCAAAGAATACATATCATCTGTGAAGTAGTCTTTCCACTGAAAAATCAAACCTGAATCTGAATAAGCCTCAAGATATAACTAATTTTCATGAAATACAGATTTGCAGAAGCCATAGAAAGACATAATATGAATGCATCAATGAAATTCAGATTGTAGAAATGCTACAGAAAAGAAATGATTTCATTTCTTCAAGAAAACACTACTAGGAATAAAAGGAGAGTTGGTCAGGTAGGCTATAGAATTAAAAAAAAAAAGATTTTTAATACACATAAACCAGAAGTAATGTATGAATCATACTTGAACATTTAGATGACCCAGGTATTCTATAAAAATTTTTAAAGGAAGGTTTAAATAATAATCAGGGAAATGTGAACATTGAATATTTGATGAAAAGTACTAGATGATTTATAAAGATTAGAAGTTGACTTATCTGTGTTAGTTTCTTTCCTGATGAAATAACATATTATTTTTATTCCTCTCTTACAGAAATACACTTGACACATAATATTGTGCAAATGTAAGGTATACAATATGCTAATGTGATTTATTCATATATTGTAAGTTGATTGCCATGGTAGTGATAGTGAGCACTTCCATCATGTTACATAATGATTTTTTCTTTTTTAGTGCTTAGAATTGTTAAGCTCTAGTCTCATAGCAAGTTTGATGATTATAATATAATATTGTCTATATTCACCATGAGTGGTAACTCATCCAAAGCAGACAATATAGTCTGCTTTGAAATATCTTTGTTATATTTATGTCTTTTAAAGTATAAGAATATAAATAAAAAATTACAATCTTACCATTTAGATAACTGGCTATCTTATTTTGAGAATAATTTGATGCATATATTGGCACGTGTATATAATTTTATTTTTCTTTTATTATTGTGTGTGTCCTTTTGAAATCTATTCTAAGCATCTCTGTACTATATATTGTAATATGTGTTATGGTATAAACATTGCATCTATATGCTATAATGCATATTACATATGATAATGCATATTACAGTACAAACATTGTTTTTACCTTTTTCATCATAATATAGCTTAAAAATCTTTTCAGAATCCAGATATGCCTCATTTTTTAAAATGCTATATAACCTATTATGTGAATTTACTATTATTTTATTTGCACATTCTCCTATTGATGGGCATGAACAGCATTTTTTTTTTTTTTTTGTATATAATGTAATGAATAGCCTTACAAGTATATCTTTGTGTACTTTTTCAAGTGTATCTATAGTGAAAGTTCCTAACAGTGAAATTACAGGCTCAAAAACCCTGTGTTTTCTCAAGAGTTATTTCCAGCTTCAACAGTGATTTCTCCCAATTAACCCCTGTCCCGAGCGTAGGAGACTTCCCAGTTCTTTGTGTCTTCACTAACAGTGGCTGTCACCAAGCCTTCACGGAAATGCTCGACTCTGATAGTTTAGTGAGCAGAAGTCATGACATACTCCTTTTGATGGTAAAATCCCTTCAAATTTATAGTACAGAAGAGTTGCCTCAACTTGGCTCCAGTGTTATCTAAGCCAGTAACCTTCCTTATGCTCCACCTTGTCATGCAGGCTGTGACATATCAGTTGCGCACATACACACACAGACACACACATTTGGGTATAATTTGATAAAATGTTGGAATCAGACTTTTACAAGCCTTGGCTTTTAAATGTTGTCATGGTAAATTAATTGAGTGAAATAATACTAGTTAGGTTTTACTTCTTTATGAATTCCACACTATATACACTTTGGAAAATGACTTCAGAGCCATGGGAGGAAAAATATGGGCCGTTGTACGCAAGAAAGGTTTTAAAATTCAAATTTGTCCTGAACGAATGGGAGGCTGTACCCTAACCTCCTCTTTGCCTGCTCCTCAGGGGACTCCCCGCAAGGGCTAATGCCTTTCCTAAACTGAGAAGCCTGCCGTGCACATCGCGTTCAGAGTGTAAAAATCACAGATAATTGTTCTATCATTTTAGTGCACAGGACAACATCAGTTCTTAAAACTTCCAGAAAGGTCCCTGGCTGAAGATAGACGTGTCCCAGCACTGGAATGAGACTATCCAGGAAGCCTACCAATTGAATTTTGAGAATTGGCTTGAGGCCCATTTAAATACTTGTCCTGGCAGGATTTTATTATAAGCTCTGGACGTTTTTTCTCTCAGAAACTTTACTGGGCATTGCGCACACAGCCTACGCGTAAGCTGCGTGGGGTTAGACACAACTTGGCAAATATGTATTTGACCTCTCTCTGCACTATGATGTTGTTTCTCTACTTAATATATATATTTTTTAAGATTTATTCATTATTTTTGGAGAGATGGGCAGGGAGGGAGGAAAAAAGGGAGAGAAGCATCAATGTATAATTGCCTTTCACCTGCCTCCAGCTGTGGACCTGGCTGGAGACCTGGCTTGCCGCCTGGTTATGTGCCCTGGCTGGGAATCGAACCAGTGACCTTTGGGTTCTCAGGCCAGCACCAATCCACTGAGCCACACCAGCCAGGGTCAATATCTTCCTTTTTATAGCAACTTTATTGAGGTGTTTTTACACATCACCTAGCTTATCTATTCCCAGTCATCTTAAGTAATTTTCTGAGTAGTGCAACCATCACTGTAAATCAATTTTAGAATATTTTCTACCTTTCACTGTGATCCCTTATACCCCTTTAGAATTAATCCCCATTCCTGACCTGAGCCCCAGGAAACTAATTTTCGGTGTCTATAAATTTGACTTTCCTGATGATTTCATGTAAATGGAATTATAGACACGTAATCTTTAAAATCTGGCTTCTTTCACTATTAGCCTAATGTTTATGGAGTGTATCAATGTTGTAGTATGTGTTAGTAGTTTCTTCCTTTTTAGTGCTGAATAGTGCTCCATGAGCAGTAGAATGCTCACTGTTTCTGAATAGTGGAACACTGAATAGATACCATATTTCATCTGCCTTCATCAGTTGATGGACCTTTAGTTGTCTCCAGTTTTTGCCAATTAAAAACAATGCTGCAATGAACATTCATGTATAAGTCTTTGCATGGAACTATATTTGTAGTTCTTTTTCTTTTTTTCTTTTTCTTCTTTTGAGGTGAAGGTAGGAAGAGAGGGAGAGAAACATCAGCCTGAGGTTACCTCTTGTGCACCCCTCACTGGGGAGGTGGCCTACAACCTAGGCATGTGCCCCAACTGGGAATCTAACTGGTAACCCTTTGGTTCATAGGTCAGCTGTTGATTCACTGAGCCACACCAGCTGGGCGTATGTTTAAGTTTTTATATATTTATTTGTAAGGATTTTATTATTTTTAGAGAGAGGGTTAGGGAGAGGGGGAGAGAGGGAGAGAGACATCAATGTATGGTTGCCTTTCACCTGTTTCCAGCTATGGACCTGGCTGGAGACCTGGCTTGCAACCTGGTTATGTGCTCTAGCTGGGAATTGAACCAGTGACCTTTGGGTTCGCAGGCCAGCACCTTATCCACTGTGCTACCAGCCAGGGCTTGTTTAAGTTTTTAAAAGTCTGATAAACCATTTCCCCACTAGTAACACAGGAATCACTCATATATTACTGGTGGAAATGTAAATGGTACAGTTACTACTTTCTACATCCTGGTGGCAATATTTGTTATTATCTGATTACAGTCATTCAAGTGGGTGTGAAATATGTGGTTTTAATTTGTATTTTTCTATTAATGATTTTGAGCATCTTTTCATAAATATCTTTAGTGACATTTATGTTCATATCTTTGCTTATTTTTTGAATTGGGATATTTGACTTGCCAGGTCATTATAGTCCTTTGTAAGTTCTGGATGTAGTCCTTTATAGGTTATACATTTTATAAATATTTTTCTTAGTCTGTTGCTTGATTTTTCACTTTTTTAATGGTAACTTTTGAAGGTAAAAGTTTTCTATTTTGATAAAGTCTAATCTACCAGATTTTTAATGGACCTTAATTTGGTGTTCTATGTAGAAACTTCTGCCTATTCTGAGGTACCAAATATTTTATCTAATATTTTTAAAGTTTTATTGTTTTTCACTTATATTTATTATACTTCTAATTCATTTGAGTTGATTACTGTATATGGTATGGAGATCTACGTTGATCATTTTTTGAATGTGGTTATTCAATTGTACCTACACCATTTGTTAAAGTGATTATTATTTCCTAGCATTTTTGTCAAAAATCAATTGACTGAAAATAAAAAGAATTAGTCCTAAACTCTAAATTCTGTTTCATTGACATATGTCTACTCTTGTGTCAATGCCACATTGTCTTGATAATTTATTGCTTATACAGACATTTAGAAATTGGGAGTGAAAGTCTTCTAGTTTCCTTCTTTAAAATTATTTTGGCTATAGTAGGTGCTTGGCATTTTCTCACAAATTTTAGGACTGATTCTAAATTCATATGTGATGTTTAGCCCAGGCCTGCCTGAAGCCTGTGCATTTTCCACTTGCGTTTTCCTTCCGTGTGTTTTTAAAGTGATCTATCTTTGAAATCAATTAATATCTTTTCCTCCAATATCTAATGGCTTTGATAAGCAATAACCAGTATCAGTCATGTGTTTCCCTTCCATTGCTAGAGGGAGATAAAAGAACTGACTCTTGCTAGGCAGAGTTTAAATTAGTATTTGGCACAGTAGTTTTGCAATAGGTAGCAGCTTCCCTTGGGTCATGGTTTTTTGGGCTGCAACCCATAGAAAGTAAGATATTTTTCATCACAACCTTGTAGATATACTAAGAGACACACACTATATTCACAAGAACAAAGATTCATAAACAGTGTTTAGCCTTACATGTTAATAACATTTATTCTATGTTATTCAGTCTATTTTATTTCTTCAACAAATAGCCAAACTGATTTCACAACCCATTAATGGGGATGAGTCACAATTTGAAAAATAGCTGGATAATGTTCTTGATCTTTTTCAATGTTCTGATTCAGGTTAATTTTAAGATGGCCTCCCTGAGACAGCTTTAAGCATGTTGATTTCTTTGAACTGAATTTGGTAAACATGCTAATTTCTAAAAATAGAACCTAGGGAATGCATTGTATCACAGACCCACCTAAAACTTGTGTGTTGCCCTGGCTGTTGAAACTCAGCTGGTTGGAGCACTGACCCATGCATCAAAAGGTTGGAGGTTCAATTACCAGTCAGGGCACATGCCAATGTTGTGGGTTCAATCCTTAGTGGGGGCATGTATGGGAGGAAACCAATAGATGTTTCTCTTTCACATCCATGTTTCTCTCTCTCTCAAATCAATAAACATTTTCATAAAATTTTAAAAACTTGTATGTTAACCTTGCGTTTCTCTTTCCCTTCTTTAGCTTATTTATTTTTTTCTATAACTATTTGTAGAGTGTACACTTTAGACCATGTACAGGTACTGAGAACTCAACGATGAGTCAAAGCAGGCATGTGTTCTCATGGCATGGTGGGAATGAAGGTAGTTCATCCAAAAGCACACAGGAAACTATTTTTAAATCATGGTAAGTTCTGTGAACAAGAATATGGCATTTTTCTAAGGGGGCAACATTTAACTTAGACTGTAAGAAATATCTCTCACAGTCTCACAGCCAAGGAAAATGACCCTTGGGCTGAGACTGAAAGAGAAATAGAAAATAACCAGGCAGTGGACAGCACTGTGTCCACTATGTGGTGTGGCATAGGCCACACCACATCACAAGCTTCTAAGGCTAGAGGAAGGCATGAACCACTATTGAGAGCTGAAAGGAAAAGACCATACAGTAAGTCTGGAAAAGTAAACAGGGACAGACCATTCAGGGTCCTATAGACCATGAAAGGAGATGAAAGGGTTTTACAAAGCTGAATAGCCTAAGTCTCACATTGTAAACATATAACGGCAGTGTGTAGAATGGATTGGAGGGAGCTATGAATAGCCTATTTGCAGTGGTCTGGGTCAAACAGGGGAGAGGAGAGTATGGTAGGGTGGTGGTCTCTTGTGACTTATTTCTTCTTCTGAGCACACTTTACAGTGCCTTTCACATGCATTGGGACCTGAGTTGTTCATCTTGGAGCTGTGAACTAAGAAATAAATAAGCTGAGGTATTGCATATCAAACAAAAAAGTTATGGGAATGCCACAGTGAATCTATGTGATAAATGGTGGAAATACAAAAAAAAACCTTAATCTTTTCTTTCAAAAAAAGTTAGAGTATGATATTGCATATTCTAGTTATTACCAAACTGTGTTAAGTCCACACATATTTTACTGGGTATAGTCCTGGGAAATAAAATAGATATCTTTCCTCCCGCTGACAGTTTAAGAACTGAGATAGAGTTTCAGATCTGATGTGTTGAAGGAGGAAGCTGATTTTAACACCAAACCATAATTAAATAAAGTTATGCTCATACTGGGTAAGGGAAGCAGGTTGCCTCTTTATTTTGATTCATAATTCTCTACATGGCTAAACATTGTTTTCTTGCCACAATGGGTGAGTCTGTACTCTGGGTAAAAATAGCTTAACCCAAGTCCCAGTAAAAACAGCTGCTCATTCGGGGTGAGTTTGGTAAAACATTTGTCCCCCTTTCGAGTTAAGTAGAGTCCTGGGAGAAGGTCCTCTGTCACCTGATTTTTGCCCTCCACCTGCCTCCAGTGGGGAGCTGAGTGCCATCACAGCTGCTCCGAATCCCAACTCTGTCTGCACAGGCTGTCTCTGTTGGCCTCTAGGTATGTTTACAGTTAGAACTCTTTTCTTCCTTATTTTGGTACCCAGTCCTTGTCCATCTCACCGCCCCTACCCCATTCACTGGTCATCTCCAAAGACTGCTCACATCCCATGAGCAATCGTGGTTTCCATTATATCAGCCAAGAGGACCCTAAAGTACGATTACTTATTAATGAGCAGCTTGTTGCTACCAGAAAGAACTGTAAAACACAACAAATATAATTTGTAGTAGTGCAGCGGGAAAGATTGTGAACCACATAATCCAGATCCAGTCATCTTTCTTTATGCTTATTAAACTAGTGGCAGAGATAAAGAGCCAGTCGTTGCCTCGAGGTGAGGAATATTATTTCCTAAAAGGCAATACCAACAATGTGTTTCTGAGGGTTTTACAAAGCATTTCCTGTGCTTCTGTCTAAATTGCCCCAAGCGCTTAATTTCTTATATCTTCTGCATGACTCAGTCTTCCGTGGTAAACACAATTTTATCTATTGAACAAGTAAACATCGGGGCAGTTATTCCTCATAGAACCTGAGACAGTTACTGCCTCAGATGAATGCTTCCTGGAATTTCTCTTTTTTCATTTGTTTTCAAGTCCCTTCCTTACCCTTCAGCACAATGCTCATTACAAAGAAGAAAAGTACTAAGAACAATTCTCCCATCATGGAAATTCTACGTTTGTTTCCTAAGCAAAATATGCCACTAGGAATTGGTTTGCGTCTCTGGACTGCTGGTAGGCACTTAATTCTTGGATTCAGAAAACACTGAAAGTATGATTTCAGTAACATGATGTGAAAAGAAACATGTCAAAAACAGTGTTGATAACCTAGAGCTCTGCTGTGATGAGAGCTCGTGCCTCTGTTCGAGAGAAACAAAGGGAATCAAAGCAGCAGGCCTGCAATTTTACAGCAAGTTCTTTGCAAACAGCAGAGGCCAGATCTGCTCTCCTGTGGCTCAGTTCCTCTTCTGACCCCTCCGCCCTGTCGGTGCTCCCTCAAGTGTGAAACTCATGTCTGATCTTCTGCCCTGTTCCAAACCCCCTGGTGTCTCCCAGGTGCCCGTAGACTCTGAATAAGCTCATTTCCAGCTCCAGCTCCCCCCACCCCCATGCCTGCTATTCCAGAAAACTGTTTCCTCTTCCCACTCACACTCTGTTCTTTCCCATGTCTGTGCTTAATACGTGATTTTCTCTTCCAAATCTGACTTTTGAACTAGGGGATCCTTCAGCTTAACCATCTATTGGGTGGTTGACCTCGTGCAAGTTACTTAAACTTCAGTGAGCCTTGATTTCCTCATTCATAAAATGGGTACATAAGGGCAACACTGATGAGGGTCACACTGCTGAGTGTTTCTGAGCCTGCCCCAGGGAAGTCACTTGGTAGAAGTATCAGCTATTAGCTTTGTTTTTTTACTTATTATTATTGTCACCAGCCTTTAGGCTTGAGCTCAGGTTGTACCTCTGCTGAGGAGCTTTCTCCTACCTCCCCATCCCAAAGATGGGGTGAATTACGTCCTTAAGCTGTGCACCTTCTTCTTAACTGCCTCCTTTATATCTTGTTCTTATTGTTAGTGTGGGTACATGATTTCCCACAATGTTGCTGGGCAATGGAAAAATAGGCATGATAATGCTTCAAGGAGGACTCTTAACCCAGGTTTTATGGACCTCCTGCAACAGTGGGATTAGGATATGCTTGTTCATAATAAGTGAGTAAATAGGGTTTTCTTTATTTCCTTGGCTGAACAGCTTTGTTGGCTAACAGTTGATGAGTGCCTACTATAGACCTGGCATGACTTAGATATTATACTTTATTCTTTGCTATGATCAAATGTGGTAGATATTCTTAGCCCCATCTTATACATGTGGAAACTGCGGGCCAAGGGTCATAGGGTGAGTGGTAGATCATCTACTCTCACAGCCTGACCTCTTCGCTCAGCACACTCTACTCTGACCTATAGGGTGTCATCTGCCTCTAGGATTCTTTATTATATGCATTTTCATTTCTAATTCTACCCCAGGTACTCCTTTCAAGATGAGGAAGACATGTTCATGGTAGTGGACCTCCTGCTGGGCGGGGACCTGCGTTACCACCTGCAGCAGAATGTGCGTTTCCAGGAAGACACTGTAAAGCTCTTCATCTGTGAGCTGGTCATGGCCCTGGACTACCTGCAGAGCCAGCGTATCATCCACAGGTCAGTCAGGTTCAAGGGGACAGCCTTGGGCTGAGTGCCCGAGAGAGAATTCACAGCCTGCTGCACTTTGCATGTCCTTGCTGAACATGACATTTAATTCTCACTTAATTCTTACAACAGCCCTTTGAGGTAGGTTTTTGTCCTTATTTTGCAGATTAAAAAAAAAAAAAAAAAAAAACAATAACCACTAAGCACATTGTGTCCAAGACCAGAATTAATGAATATTGGTGCTATCTTATAACTAAGCTTAGACAAAGAGGAGATGGAAGACATAAAAGCAACTTGGCAGATATTAAAATGGTACAGGATGATGCATACAATCTCTGTATCCAAGGGTTCCCAACCATAGAAAGAAAATCCTGCTTTCCCATGGTTAGTTGAATCCACAGGTGTCAGACTTGGGTATAAGAAAGGCCAACTGGGTATTTGTGGGGAAAAATCTACATGTAAGTGGACCTGTGCCATTCAAACCCTTGCTGTTTAAGGGTCAACTATAGCAAAGCAGCTACAGACCCCACCAGACAATAGAAGGTAAAATATAATACTTTACAGTAATTTGTGAAGAAATTGGTAGCTTTAATAATGATTTCCTATACATTTCATTTGATCTCTGTAATAATTCACGATAAGTGGTCAGAGCACATATAGTTAGAGCAGTACTAAATATGAGAAAACCATCATTAGTGGGCATTAAACTATCATCCAGGTTACTGACAAGAATTTTGAATCTAATCATCTGAGAGGGGCTAACATTTACATGGAATTTATCTGCATTAGTGCAAAGACTGGGGAGAAAGAGGTAGCAAAATAAGTTATAGATTGTCTATACAGGTACCGTGGATCAATCTTTATTTTTTTAGCCTTGGCTCTGTACACTTAGGCAGGGCCTAGTTGTGTTGGAAATGTGCTCTTCCGCAAAACAGAAAAATGGAAAGTAGACCAGTGAATCATGATGTAGGCTCTCGGAAGTAAATTTACACACTGGTCGTTTTGTCAATAACTAGAGTGCGGTTCACCAGCAAGCTTCCTCTCAGACTGGCTTCCATGCTGGTTCCTGGTCTCCCACAGTGCTTTTAGGGGTGGAATTTATCCTGTCTGTAGCCTGTGCAGTCCCACCCAGAGCTTCCCTGCTCCCCCATCCTTCCCCAGATCATCGCCCCTCAGTCTGTTTCAGTTGCTGATGTTATAAGGATCCCAGAAAGGGACAGGAGCCATGGGAAATCCAGGCCTTAACCTCCTTTCTCTGTTTGAATCTGGGTCCTGTGTCCTCTTTCCCTGGGGTTCATTTTCCCTGTAATCACAAGTCAAGATGTTCTGAGCATCCCTACTGTACAGTATGCTTAGAACTGTGTTCCTAAAGGAATTACAGAGGAAAAATCCCAAACCAAAACAAAACAGAAAAATGGATATGATTGCCACCCTTAAGCAGCTTACTATTCTCAAATACCATGGTTCTGACCCCTCTCTGTTGATTGCTCCCATCATCATTTTCCACTTTAATAAAAAACCAAGGATTAATTTTCTGTTCCTTGCCCTTTATATACCCACAATTATTACTTTGGGTCTTTCTTTAGAAAGGTATCTTTATACTAAAATGTCTCATCATAGCACATGTGAATGGGAGGCAAACTCAATGATATTTTGAACATTATGTTAAAATGAGTGGCATCCTTCTGGGACCAAAAACATTTCAGGTGAATTTCTATTACCTACAAGGCTCACCTACCTCCTCAGGTGCATAGCAGTCAGCATCTTGTACCTCTCCTGAAGAATTGTAACATTTATGGTGTGTAATTAACTAATGCCCATGTGCTCTACTACACTGTAAACTCCATGAGTTAGGGCGACGTGAATTTTGCTTTTCATTGTATGATCAACGTGCAGCAAAAATATAAGGGAATGGACACTGCCTGAACCACACACATGACTGAAGTCACAAATAACAAAGACAAATTTAAAATACAGGAAATAAAAACCAAGCATCTTAGATCTACCTTGATCTTGGTCTTCACACTGGGTAATCGTATCATCCATCATCCAAACCGGAGAATCCTGAGGACAAAAGGTGTTGCTGTTATTAATTATGCTGACAACAGGCAAAACTCAAAAATATTCTGAGGAAATCTGGACACATATTGGTATCATTTAGGCTTCCAAAGACAGTAGTGACCAAATAGGCATTTTCATTGTAAGAGCTCTAATAACCATAACTTCCTGCCATCAGAATAAACAGGTATCAGTTTGAAGCGCTGTCAACTTGAAAGGGTGTCAAGTGGCTCAAAAACCATGCACATGGTCAAATTGGCAGTGTCTCTTTGTCTATGATGTTTAAAGTAGAATGATGGTGGCACTCTGCAGGTGGGCTTAAGGGGCCGAGTTAAAAGTATGAAGAACAATATAGAAGACAGAGAGACTTCTGAGTATGTACTTGTCTTTCTAAAATTGTTCTCTTCAAAAGAATCAACCAGCAGCTTGGGGTGGGGGTAGCGGTTGGGATGGAGGAACCAATTAAAAAAAGTAAAATAACTCCGGGGCATGGACAACAGTGTGGTGTTTGTGTGTTGGAGGGCTGGGGGTTGGAGGGGGAAGGGTGTAGGTAGAAGAGAGTATAGGGTGATAAATGGGTAATGGAACCAAAATATAAACTATTAAAAAATAAATTTTAAAAATAATCAAATCAATAAGCATGTTTTTGGGTAAGGAAAAAAAAGAAAAAGAATCAACCAGCGTATGGTGGATTTGATTGACTCTAAAATAACAAAACATCTCCCAGCTACTTGGAAGACTGGATTGTAAGATGGCTCCTGAGTTCTAAGATACTAAAGAGTGAGTGAAAGAAAAGAATCTACAAAAGGATAGTAGATTCCCCAGACAAGGAAAGACCATCTTTATAAACCTGCAGCTGCCAAGTACATGACTTCCTCAATTTAGATGGAAAACATTTTGTCTCTGGGCATGATAGGAGACTCAGATATTATCCCTATTCATCAGCAGATGTGTGTGCAGCAGAAAGTTGCCATGTTCTGAGGGCTTCCTGGGCACCAGGCACTCCGCTAAGCAATTGTGAATTATTTCACTCAAGCTGCCCGCAACCCAGGAGGTTGATGGTGTCATTGTCCCTATTTTACAGCTGATGAAACTCCGGTTCAGAAAGTAGCTTAGCTAACAAGTTGGTGCGGATCAGTTGATGGAGGTACAGAAATGCAGCGTCCATCCTCCCTGTAGATGCTGAGCACAGAGTCAAGGACATGGCTTGTAAGGCAGAATCGCCTGCTCCAGGCTCCACGGCCTGGCTGTAGTGTGATGATGACACATCTGGAACCAACAGCTAGCAAAACAACCTAAACCTAGAAGCAAAATTGTGCTAGAAAAGACCCAAGTACTTGAGAGAAGAAAATGGTTTGAAGAAAATAAAGTTTCTTGAGAGCTCAGAGGGTTTAAAAAGGATCTTAATAGCCAACGCAGGAAGAAAAATGTAGTGCTTGTAATGGGAGCTAAATGAGGGGAAAGTACCCATTTGTCTCTCTGTGGTAACCTCAGATGGGCTGTTTAAATATTTTCTTCACATTGACTTTCCTGCCAGCAATGTCTAGCCATTTAAAAAACACCATAGGCCCTGTTTTCTGCCTGTTTCAAATGAGACATGAGTTTTATTTTGTTTGTGGATTTTTTTAATTTCCACAGATCTGAAATTTTTCTGTACTTTCCTAAATATTTGGATAATTTCTCTCAACTTTAGAATTTTTCTTTTCTATACTTGTTGTGAAAGACAGGATTGTGTCGTAACTATTAATTTGCAATTGTACAGTTAGACAGCTTTCTTGTTAGTCAAGCAGTGAAATGTTTTTCTGTGAGTACAGCTTTGAAAATCAGCTTTAGTTTCTGAATTACGTCCAGTTTCTAATTCAGTATTCCCATTTACTTACTTTAAATCAGTGAATGAAGATTTAAGAATATGGACAAAGTGATTACTTGTTCTTGTTAAAAATAATAATAAAACTCATTACAATCCTTCCTCTGGGATAGCACTATTTGATTTGTTGGTTGACACATCTCTCCAGTGAATGATGGGATGGAAAGTAATTATGTTCCAAAAGATAAATTTGTGTTCACTCCCTTGTCAGGTGTCAAAGAAGATCCAATTATGAATTTAAGCTAATTAGATGAATTGTACGAAACAGTTAAATATGAGTCATCTTAGATCAAAGTAGCCATTGAGTTGATGATGTGTGTTCATTCCTCCCTCTTTTGAAGAATGACCCCCACTCTAATGAAGTTTTAACTTACTGCTTTCTACATTCCCATAGGCATGGGATGAAAAACCTAACTAGGAAATTTGTATAAATAATTCTAGTATGGCAGAGAGAGCTGCAACAATTTTACTTCCAATCAGTTACAGACATGTTGAAGTAGGAATAAGAAAATGTATGATTGTCAAAAAGCAGAGCGATGGGGCTCTTAGTCCTCACTTTTGCCTGCTTTGCTGTAACCACAAGGACCAACACTTGACACCCAGGTTCATCCTAGAGCTTCTGGAAGAGGCACATTGAAGTAATCTTTACACATCCCCTCTTAATCTGTAGTAGCTACTTGTGAGACATTTCTATCATTTTCCTAGACATCATCATCTTCATAGTGAGAGAAAAAACTTAGGAATGATGTTTTTGTCATAAATATTCATTCAAAAACTGATTTTTCGGCTTCTTTGCCAGACGATATTCTCAGTGCTGACCTCCAAAGGTGAAAGGACACACAACTTCCATTGTCCAGGATTGATAATATTGTAGTATGAAAGAAAATCAGGTAAGCACTTCAACACTGGTCACAGAAAGGTGTATAATTAGGTGGCATGTACTATAAAGAAAATAAATGAATACATACGCATACACATACACACAGGCATACACGCACACAACACACATCACTCAGTTACATCTACACAATGATGGTGATAATACTTCTAATTGTAGCCCTTGGATCACAGTGTTTGTATAAAAACACTCACTCTCCCTCCTAAACTTAAACCCGTATAGGTGGAAACTATGTCTTGTTCATGCTCTAATCCTCAGCATATAATCTAATCCAAAGTGGCTGCTGAATAAATCAATGACTGAACAAATGAATGAGGGTAGTGTACACATAGATGGTAAAGGCTGCTGTGGAAAACCCTCCATGTCCCATGGCATATCCATAGCATATCTCCATGCTATGTTCATTTTTTTTTAAAGATTTTATTTTATTATTTTTAGAAAGAGGGGAAGAGAGAGAGGCAGAGAGGAAGACAGACATCAATGTATGATTGCTTTTCACCTGCCTCCAGCCACAGACCTGACTGGAGACCTGGCTTGCAACCTGGTTATGTTGCCCTGGCTGGGAATCGAACCTGTGACCTTTGGGTTCACAGGCCAGTGCCTTATCCACTGTGCTACCAGCCAGGGCTTATGTTCGTTTTTTATGCTGTGTAACATAAGTGACCCACAAATGCAATGACTTACTACATATTGATTATCTCCTAGTTTCTTTGCATCTCTTTTACAAACCACATCTTAGCTGGGTTATCTGCAAGGCTGCAATCAAGGTGTTGGCAAGAGTCCATTTCCATGTTCAGCCAGAATACTGGCAGAATTCATTTCTCTGTGGCCATAGGACTCAATATATTTTTCAAATTCAGTGAGAAAAGCAAGCCTCTCAAGTGAGTTGGCTAGCAAGACAGAGTATATATCATTGAATAACATTATACAATATACCACAATCACAAGATTGACCTCTTATCAATTTTTGTTGGTTAAAAGTAAGCCATGCGACCCTCCCAAGCTCCTCCTGCCTCCTCCAACCCCCACCTACTAAGGCTCCCAGCCCGAGGCGCTCTCCTCACTGGCAGCACGTCCCAGCCCGCCTAGCGATCCTGCTGCGCCTCCAGCCAAGGCCTCACCAAAATGCTGTCTCAAATGGAACACGCCATGGAAACCATGATGTCCACGTTTCACAGATTTGCTGGGGATAAAGGCTACTTAACAAAGGAAGACCTGAGAGTACTCATGGGAAAAAGAGTTCCCTGGATTTTTGGAAAATCAAAAAGATCCTCTGGCCGTAGACAAAATAATGAAGGACCTGGACCAGTGTCAAGATGGCAGAGTGGGTTTCCAGAGCCTCTTTTTGCTAATTGCTGGGCTCACCGTCGCGCGCAATGACTACTTTGTAGTGCACATGAAGCAGGAGGGAAAGAAGTAGGTAGATGAGCAGTTACTTCCTCCCTGGTCGAATTCTCCCAATGGTTCAATTAAGGAATCTGCCCCACAGCTTCCCCCTGTATATGGATTTCATGAGCAGATTGGGACCCTTAGAAAATGTACAAATAAATTCCCACCCTCATTTGACAAGAGAAAGAAAAGCTAGTTAAAGCCAGGTAAGCTTTTGATTTTTATGTTGCTTGCATCCTCTTGCCCTCGATAAATAAATTTCTTTTTTAGTTCGTAATTTGAAAAAAAAAAAAAGTAAGCCATGCAACTGGCCCACACTTGGGGGCTGAAAGTTATACAAGACATGAACACCAGGAGGTGGAGATCATGGGATCACCATCAAGTCTGTCTACCATACTTCCTCTACAGAAGTATTATGCCAAAATCTGACATCAGTTTTTTCTGTGACCTTAAATATAGCTTTGATCATCTCTATTAAGGAAAAGGTCAAATCAAGAACCCTTTTTTATACCTAGGAGTCCAGGATGATTTTGTTATCAGTGGGAAATGAGTTCTCATGGTATATCAAGGAAAAGAATCTGAGACCTGGATGGAAGGATCCATGGTGAACTTGGCTGATCATGTCAAATTGAGGGGGTTCCCCTCCTGACTTCCCAATGTCCCATGTCTGTCTGCCTCTCCCATAGAAAAGGTCCAATCTTATCTTCAGCAAGGCCAAGGCAAAACCAATGTCCAGTTTCTGCACCATAATGAAGTCCAGTTCAGTTCAGCATCCAGCTAGCTTAGCATGTGTTTCCAGCTGCCATCCATTGCTGTGCTGCAGTATTCAGGTTCCCTCCTTGAGCCTGTGTGTGGAGCCCCCATGGCCATGGGCCAAGTGGCTGCTAGGGCCACACAGTCAAGGAGGGAACAGGTGTGTGCACTGTGCAAGTGAGGATCATTGGAGGGCTGGAGAGCAAGCTTCGCTGGTCCCCTGGGATTATATTAGTTTGGGCCTGGGACGGTAGGTGCCTTTTCAAAAGAACCAACTTCCCAAGCTTTCACAGGTTTTGCATCGATTTACACCCCCTAGTTAGACTGACAGGTCTCTTTGGTCCAGTACCTCCCCTTATACTCCCAGCAATTTGACACCAGAAAAAGGAATGGAGGAGGGTTAACTCTTTTGTGGAGCATAGAGCTGTGTTTTTCTGGGGAAGCAAACAGGCTTATGCTCCCCAGTTTATTAAGCCCAATACCTACATCTCCTTGCTCCATTCTTCTAGCTAAAGGCCAATGATAACAATTTCTTCTCAGTGCTGGTAGGATGTTATACAATGTATGATCTCATTTTTCCTCTGCTCTCTATACCAACACCCATTTTCTGCAAGAAGGCTGCATGGAAGTGAGGTGTAATAAATAGCTTTTAGCATATTTACTAATCAAAGTCTTTGCAATTCAGTTGTGAACCAAAATTCTTTGTTTGAATCACAGACTTGTGTTTGTTATGGGCAGAGATATTCTAGGCTGAGTTTGACCTTTCTGCCTCACACACACTGTAACTTCTTGGAAGTCCCAATCGACTCTCTTGAGATGATAATTCAGAGGAAAAGATAAGGTCTTTCTGCAGCTGATCACTTTTGTCAATGATCATTAAATGACAGATGAGCTCCTAAAAAAAAAAGAACTTTTCAACACAGTGACACCCCAGCTTTCTGAACATGTAGGAATGAGCCCTCTGGAGAGATGTTTTGCTAATTCTTGAAGGTGTTTATCCTTTCTGCTCACCAACATTTTAACCATTTCATTTACACCTTTTTACTACAAAGTACATATATCATTTTCTTAATGACTTAAGGAGAGCCATAATTTGTTAAGCACATACCAAGAACCAGGCACTAAGCTAATAACCATTTCACATACTCTGCCTCTTTTGATAGTTAACAGTACCACAATGGGATTATGTAAATTGCCCTGTATCACACAGTTAGTATGATACTATGTAAAGTATAAAGGCCAGGTCCAAAAGTAGGATTATCTGATTCAAAGACCCCACTCTTCATATTAGGCTCCTTTAGTTTCATCCTATGAAATAATAGACAGCCTCGAGGTCAGATTAGCTCGTTAGTGCTATTTACCCAATAGCAATGAATATTAGTTTAACTACATATCTTCAGTTGGTTAGTTGCATAGGCTTATACCATAGGTTTAATGTTATGGGTGAAATGGTATCCCCTGCCCCCAAAAGATATATTGAAGTCCTAACCCCTGGTATTTCAGAATGTGGCCTTATTAGGAAGTAGGATCTTCAAGGAAGTTATGAAGTAAAAATTAGTTAATTAGGGTAAGCCCTAATCCAATGTAACTGATATCCTTATCAAATCAGGAAATTTTGGACACAGAGATGGACACACTCAGAGGGAAGTTAATGTGGAGTGACACACGCAAAAGGCTCTGTGAAAACAGGGGGAAGACCCCCAAGTGCCAGAAAACAGAAGTGAAGAAGAAGCCAGGAAGAATCCTCCCCTCTGGGATACCAGGGGAGCAGGGTCCTGCTGATCCCTTGACTTTGGACATCGAGCCTCTAGAACCAAAAGACAGTGTATTTTTGGTTCATTTCTAAAGCCACTCAACTCATGTTACTTTGTAATATCAGCAAAGTAATACAGTATGTTTGAAGAGTTTTCTGAGCTGCTAAGATTTCAATTTTGAGCAGGTGCTACTACTCAGATCTCTTCTGTCTTCCAATGTAGGGTGGAACCAGATAACAAAGCCTGTTAGAATTGTTTACAAAATTATGGTAGCCCAGTTTGTTAGCTTTAGTATATGCTAACCTATTTTACATTGCCCAGAGACTATCTGCTTAATTTTGTATTTCCTATTTCATGAGCTTGAATTTCAGCTATTTGTTGCTTTTTTTAAAAGAGTTCTCTGGTCCAGGATGTTTTGTTTTGTTTTTAAATATGTAGAAGGAAATTTCAGTCTTTTCCAAGTGGTCAAAGCAGCAGATTTAATATAAGAAAATCAAAGGTTCCAAAACAGTTATAGATCATCTTATTCCTTATATTAAGCATGAATCACTCGGTGTTGGCTTTCTTCCTTGCAGTGTGTTGATACTGTTCTCTGTTTATTGCAGAAGGGTAATAGATTTTGGTTTTAGGCTACTCTTTTCTATGGAGTTGCTAAAAAAAATGCCCTTTCTGTTTGGTTTGATAAATCTGCTCTCCAGTAGTTCCCAAGCCCTTGCACATGTTCTTCGTTTCTAACTCCCCTAACAGAAGGGCAACTGAGCCTGAAAAACAAAACGGCTGGGCGGTAATGAGGGTATTAGGTTGATCTGTTCTATTCAGCACCTGCTCCCAATCTACAAATAATGAATGAGCATGAATTACACATTGTGAAAACAGGAGACTCTGCCCTCTTTGTATTATGCATCAGGCCATTTGGAACTGTGCTTTTCACACAAGGCCACCCATTTGTAAAAACCCATATTAAAAAGACCAAAAAAATGCTCACTTCTAGGTTAACATTTAACCAGGGTGTGCTGAGCTTTTGACAATATCTCTAAGGTTAAGAGTTCCATTAACATGCAGCCTGTGACTTGGTTCAAATTAAATTTTACTTTGCCTAGCACACATCTTAGCACAAAGCTTAAACGTCATTCTCTCGGGTTTAGTTATTTAACACATATTTGTTTTTTCCACTACAGTTGACATTCAATATTATATTAATTTCAAGTGTATAAGATAGTGGTTAGACATTTATATATTTTACAAACTGTTCTGCAGAGTAAGTCTAGTACCCAGCTGGCACTATACATGGTTATATTAATATTATTCACTGCATTTCCTACCCTGTACTTTATGTCCCTTTGACTATTTCGTAACCACCAATTTGCACATTTTAATCCCTTCCCCTTTTTCAACCATCCCTCCAATCTCCCCATCCCTCCATCTGGCGACCATGCAAACATTGTCTATAAACTTGTTTCTGTTTTATTTTTTCCATATATAAGTGAAAATACATGGTGTTTGTCTTTGACTTATTCACTTAGGATAATACCCTCCAGGTCCATCCATGCTGTTACAAATGATAAGATTTCCTTCCTTTTAATGGCTGAGTTATATTCCGTTGTTTATATGTACCATATCTTTTGTATCCAGTTGTCTATTGATGGGCACTTAGTTTGCTTCCATATCTTGGCTATTGTAAATAATAGTGCAATGAACATAGTATTGATCACTTTTTTATATTCCAGATACATATTTCTTCTGGAAGTTTTGCCCAGGAAAACACAAACTTCTTTGTTTGAAGCCCATAGCATCACTCTTTTTCCTAATCAGTGGCTTAATTTGGGCCTTTGGCCAATCCCAGAATCAATAATTAGGGCTGTGGGGTGGGATGGCTTTTTGTAGCTTAGACCTGAGTCACAGAAACCTTGCTAAAGTCAGGGGTGGAGTAGGCTTTCCCAAAGTGCATGGACTATAGTGTGTGTGTGTGTGTGTGTGTGTGTGTGTGTGTGTGCGTGTGTGTGTGTATGTGTGTGAGAGAGTGTGAGAGAGATTAATTAAATGCCCAAATGAAAATTGGAATGATTATTAAGGGAATGAAGAATGTTATATTTGGAAGGCAATCACAATGTACACTACACAAGGTTGTAAGTTGCTCAAGATCACAAAACTAGTAAGTACTGAGCTGAGATTTGAGCCTGAGTCATGTGACTTGAAAGCCCACCTACTTAAACATCTAGGATCTACTGCTTCCCCAATAAACCTAGTCATTCCTGGGGTTGGATAGGACCATTTGTTGTTGAGACTGTTACCAACATTATACTATGCACTAACATATTCATATGACCTAAAATTTATTTTTTACACACACACACACGTATATGGTATATGCATACTGTGTACACATACAGACATACACGCACTACATACTATAATAGAGTATAGCATATTCAATGCTCACGTTTGGTCCATATGCTGGTATGGCCATACCAGTTGTAAAAATCCTGAAATACTTACCCACTTGCAGTCCCATCACTGTGTCTCCTTCTCTGACCCTAGAGCCAAGGTCTATATTCACACAGCCTATGCTCAAATCCTGGGCCACATGGCAGGAGCTATGCATGTGACTTAGAAAGTTACCAGATCTCTCTAGAAAAGTGATCTTCAACCAGCGTGTTGCAAGAATTTTTAAAACATGCAAAACCTGACTATTTAGTCAGGGGCACTGACTTCTTTTCCCTTAGATTGTCTAAAAGAAAAAAGACAACAGCCAACACATTTGGTGTGAGTAAATCAAAGTATAGCTAGTTTTTGTCAGATCAGGAAAAAATATTTCCTTGGTGTGGCACAGAATTGTAGTCATTAGTTTATGTATGCCATGAGATGAAATAGACTGAAAATCACTGCTGTAGAACTGTTTCATTATTGGTAGAACTAGGAGAATATCAGTATTTACCTGCAGGATACATGGTGGGGGCGGATTGAAAGAATACATGTAAAACATTTAGCATGGTTTCTGGCATTTTATTATAAGCTTGTACTCCTTGTAAGATATTAAAGCAACACATCTTAGTGTACATACCAGCTGGTTTCATTCTGTGACTTTTTGAGGGGTCAGGCATAGTGCCTGATACCATCAAGAAGCTAATGGGTTCATAGCTCTGGAAAGATGCAGATGTCCTTTTTTCCTGTTTTTTAAAAATTCTCTTGGTTCTTAGGAGAGCTCATTTGTTTCATTTGCAAGTGACACATTTATTTTTTTTTCTGCTGCTAGAGAAGATATTTTCAGTTCTGGAGTTGAACTGGAGTAAATTACTTTTCACCTCTAACTGAACGCTCCTCCTCTCCTTTACTTATTTTAAAAAAGCAAAAGCCTCTCATGACTGTTACCACCAATAGTCCACAATTGATCTTGTTCCTTTTTCTTTCCTGTCACCTTATAGAGTCTTTCCCTTCCTCTCACTGGTTCATGTCTTTTTTATTTTGTTTTAAAGATTTTATTTATTATTTCCAGAGAGAGGGGAAGAGAGAGAGGCAGAGAGGGAGAGACATCAATGTATGGTTGCCTTTCACCTGCCTCCTGCTATGGATCTGGCTGGAGACCTGGCTTGCAACCTGGTTATGTGCCCTAGCTGGGTGGTTCATGTCTTTACTTAAAGCCTTGTGGGGTTGAGTGAGAGACCCAGGGGACCTGTAACTTGTCTTTACAGTTATGTGATGTAGTTTAGGTCCCCATTGCTCGCGCCCTTGCCTACCTGGTGACAAAAGGCATACATGTGACCTAGGATTCTATCTGTGTGAATCCAGATGAAAGGAGATAATAATAATGAATGAGCATTGAATATTCCTATACTGTAAGGCAGGAAGCCTTGTCATCTAAATATTCTGCTTCCAGAGATTGCAAGATAGTTAAAAGTCTCAAGTCACTGGGGCCATGGTATGGAATCATACTTCTCAAACCAGAGCTTCTGTGCTGTTCTACAGTTGGATGAGCGTGATTCACCTTCCTAGAGCAGCAGATCTATTCCACAGCAAGAAATTTAGAACTGTTATGTTAAAAGATACATGGATATATTATAGAGGAGGGTGCAAAATCTACATGATTTTTAAATATTCAGTAGAAACTATGGAAAGGAAAATTAAACTTGCTGCAGACCAATTTGAACCAATTTAAAAAAAAAGAAAAAAAGAAAAAGCAGCCACATGGTAAGAAAAAGATGATCAAAACCATGTTTTTTTTTGTTTGTTTGTTTGTTTGCTTGTTTTGCTTACAATCTCCCCATACTCTAACTACCTACCCAATTCTTCTTAACATAGACCCATTTGTGTGACCAATAGCCTTTGTGTGACACCCTAAGTAACATACTACAGAATCCTATGTGTGATATCTTTTCTTCTCTCAAGAGGGGACCCAGTCTAGGAGAACATGGTGTAATGCAGCACTAAACCCAAACTGTGGCCCTGTCAGAAAGCTGTCGGACAACGATGGAGTAGATTTCGGTTTGGATACACTGATTTTCTTGTTCCCTGTTCTCACAACACCTGGTATCAAATTGCGGGTGAGCGACTTGATGCCGGGGTAGGCACAGTGGAGAGATGTAATTAGCCTATTAAGTTCTGCTAATGTCCTGTGAAGTCATTCAAGTGAGAGCGGAGGCTGTATCAGTTTCGCCTTGGACTGTGCTGCGGGGAGCACCGCATTTTCACAGTTTCTACAGTGATTCCCGTGCCTGGGAAACTGCTGACTCAGCAGGATGCAGCCTTCTCTGCTTCTGTGTAACGTGCGTGCCTAGAATGGCACTTGACCTGTCCCCAAATTCTCTAGCCTCCCCTCCAAAGTTGTGGGCTCAGACTGCAGAAGTCATGTCTTAATCGCTCTTAGTCTGATATAAACTCATTCACTTACTAGAATGATCCATTTTTCAGTTGGCCAACCGTCAATAGTGCATCTGGCATAGATAGAGTGGTTTTCTGAGGGTGGAGGATGTGTTGTTCCTCTTTTGTTTTCTTTTTGTTTTTCCTTCTCTTAAGGGAAAAAGAATATGTGGCTTATTATTCCAGAAGTCTTGAGAACTGAGGAACCAGATTCACTCATTTTTTTGATGACAAATATTTACTTAGGCGCTTCCTTTGTTCTGGGCACTTTGGGGGAGCCTGGGAGCTCCAGTATTTGAATGTTGCAGAAAAGATATCCTTTGTCTAAGAATCTGGTGGTCTCCGTGTTAGGCATGCCAGTTTGGGCATTGTATTGGATAGAAAGCCATGCTGGTCAGGGGATAGTTTGGAATAAAGACAAAGGAATGAAGGAAATGGGGATAAGGGAACAAATGGGTGGGATAGGTGAGAAGATTTTTGGAGGAAAGTGAGGGAAGTGAGACGTGAAGGTTATTAGATGGAATTCTACAGAGAGATCACCACCACGAATGATAAATAACAGTGAAAGGGAACTCTTGAGCTATGTACCTTGAGATATATTCTAACCAAAGAATTTGACCAGAAGCTAAAGGTCCACATTTTAAAATCATATTGATATTTTTGGATTTGAACCAAGCTTGGATGGTATTTCTGAACATGACTGTAGATAAGAAGTTCTTAGAAGAGTCTGTGTTTGGACAGATAGTCTATATGGCACAGGACTGAGCTAGGTAGGTCACACTCTCTGATTTTTAAAGCCTGCTTGGTGATTCTGAACATATCCAGGTTTGGTAATCATCAAGGCAAATCCCATTATAGAAGGCTTTAAATGAAACCATATTAGAGATTGCCTTAAGTGAGAGAAACATTTTAGCATAAGTTATTTCATATTTAGGATTTATTTGAAAAGATAAGAAAATGGTGCTAAGTTTAACAACTAGAAAAAAATCATTTTGTTCTAGCAGAAAGTTTTATATAGTATGCTGGGCTTATTTTCATGGGTTTTTTTTTTTCCTGTTTTTTTTCTCCTGTTATAAACAATATTATCAATCTGAAGTTGGCTCTGTAGTGACTTAGAAGCTACCTCATCAACATTTTCCAAAAACTCTATACTTAGAATCTATGCCTATGTATGTTACTTTCATGTTAAAAGTCCACTTTTTCTTTTATAATTGTCTTAGATGTTCCTCATATTATTCCTCTGAATTTAGTAGTAAACACACCCTTCCACCATTTTAAGCCTTTTTGGCATGATTCCTTATGAATCTTTCTTATCCTCCTCTCCATCCCTGAAAAGAACTCTATCTCAGTTGTCTTTATAGTTCTGAAGCCCTTGCATAGTGACTGATCCAAAACAATAAATATTTGATGAATAAGTGAATATGAGATTGAAGTTAGAAGTGTCCCATTAAACAAATTGTTAGCTCTCTGATCTCTGTATTAGTCTTTAAGTATTATCTTAAGTTTCTGGGGGAAGGATTAGGTATAATGATATGTAGCTTTAATAAATCCTAAAAATGAGGCTGAGGGATTTATAGAAGCTCATGAAGTGTTTAACCCAGGGCAATCCATTTTTCTCAGCAAGCTGCCATAAATTCAGGCCATGGGATCAGTGTGGTGATCCTGCTCCAACCCAGGTCTCTTTCTTCCAGGCAGGAGCCTCTTTGCTTGGCAAATACTTACTGATGCTCACTGGGTGCCGAACTGAAAGAGGTAGTAGGATCCTAACACCTGGTCTGCCTCAGGCTTTCAACTGTTGAGTGTTTGGTGGTACCCCATGATGCTCTGGTAGATCCTGTTAGGATTAACCAGTCTTGAGTGCACTAGACACTCTCCTGGTATCACTGAGTCATTCATTGCTGCCCACCAGCTTCTGTGAAGCTATATGATGGGATATGACAGCAATCTAGAAACCAGCCTAGATACCAAGGAGCTCATAATCCAATTGGAAAAGAAAGAATAAATATCAATGATAAATGTTATGATAGGAGAAGTATACTCTGCAAAGCAGGTAGAAGAGGCCATTGACTCAGAATCAGAAAATCAGGAAGGGCTTCCTGTAGGAAGTGGCATCTAAGCTCTGAGGTGAAGGGTGAATCTGCATTGTCTGGGTGCTGTGGTGAGAGGGGTTCTGATTCCAGAGAAGGCACAGAAGAAGGTGGGCAGATTCAGGGAGCATTTAGGGGACTCCATGTGCCTCCATGTGGCTGATGGACAGGAGCCAGATGCTAAAAAGGCCTTTATTCCATGTGAGTTTGAATTTGCTAATTCTTGAAATAATGGGATCCATTAAAGGGTCTGGTGTGGAATCTGCCATATCAAGAAAGTGAGAGTAGCCATAGACTTACATGGTTGAAAGACACCCTCTACTCTGATCTTTTTAGCAAATCATACCCTGCACCAGAGAAAAAATTGCCACAGCTACAGAGGATCACTTATGAATCCAGAATTAGCATTAAGACCCTAACCAACTAAATGAGAAGATATTCAAAGTTCATAAGACTGCACATCAGGTGTGGCAGGTACTTGCTTCTGTTTGTAGGTCAGAGCTTGTTATTCATTAATATTTTCAAGAAAATAGGACCGTGACAATCCCGGTCTGTCAAAGACCAAGGTCACCTTATGCAAGCAGCATAAAAGCCACTTGACTAGGCTGAAAATGTGTTCCCAAAACCTATTTCAGAATCTCTTCCCTAATGGCTTTTGTGAATTTGGGTTGAAGGGCCTTAATGGTACATTTGGGAAGGGCAGTAAAATCTGCAAGAGGAGGTGGGGCCGGCTAGGAACAGCAACGCTGTTCTCAAATTGAGGAGCACTGCTTACAGTATTTGTTTCAGGAGGATTTTTGAAAACTCTGTAGGCCATTTCTGTAAGAATTTATCAAGAAATACCTCTCTTTGCTAGAAATGGGTGGGGTCTTTTTCCCTCCTGTGAATTTAAGGATCTCATCAAAGCATAGAAGACTGGTCCAGTTAACCACTCCAGGAGTTTATTAAGTAACTAGAAAATTATAATATAATCCTAAAGAATAATCACTGCAAGTTTAAAATAAAATTGCATCACATTTTCCCCCTTACTTTTAGTCTTTCCATCCATTCGACAGATGAAAATGATAATGATAATTAGTACTACTACCTTAGAGTAATTTAAATGCCCCATATAACCCTATGGAGCAATACTTATATGTACTTAGGTATCATACGTTATAGAACTTGTGAATGAGAGAGATTCAGGTTCAGAGCCCAGTTCTTCCATTTACCATCTCTGACCTTGGGCTAAGTTACTTAACTTCTTTAAGCCTCAGTTTCCTGATCTAGAAATTGGGGGTGCTCACGGTAATTATCTCTTTAGATTTACTGTGAAAAATGGGTAAGATTGTGAGTGATCAGTGCATGGCTTCAACCCTACTTCACATTTTTGAGCATTTTCCCCTTAAGTTCTGTTTGTTTCATCATAAGCAACCTTCTCTTTTCTTTTTCCTCCACTAGGGACATGAAGCCTGACAACATTTTGCTTGATGAACATGGTGAGTAAATGATTTGTTTGCTACCAACATGACTTGCTTTTAGAGCAAAAATGATGATCCCCAGTGAAGGAGCATTACCCACAGAGAAGGTGTCTTGCTTGATGAAGTTATATATACAGCCTCCATTTTATAAGTGAGATGGGCAATCTGCACGGTTCCCCAACACACCCTTAAATATAACATTGAATTTCCATAATGAGAAAGTCATTCTCTTTTCAATGTCCTTTCACCCCTACAGATTTCTTCAGGGAAACCATCTCAGCTTTTTGGTGCTGGTTTGCCTCAGTATCTTTAACCCATTATCTCCTTTTATTTTTTTCCCACAAAGACAGAACAGGCCTCAAGCCTTGAGTGTCTGGTGGGCACTGGTATATTCCTGGATATTAGTGACACTTTTTTTGTTGGCATTGCATCTACTTTTATGCTTTCCTTCTTAGAAGGGCAAGTAGGGTTCACATTTGCAGAGGAGATATCCAAATTCCTGTTCAAGGATATTTTAGTTAAAAAACAAATCAGTTTATGTCCTGGCCAGTCAGCTCAGTGGGTAGGGACATCATCCTATACAACAAAAGGGTATGGATTCGAATCCCTATCAAGGCACGTACACAGGTTGTGGGTTTGATCCCTGGTTAGGGTGTGTTTGGGAAGCAGTTGATTAACATTTCTCTTTCTCCCCTCCTCGCCCTCTAAAATCATTAAATATCCTTGGGTGAGGATTTTGAAAATCAGTCAGCTTAAAGAAAAATGTAAAGTAGATGACAGCATAAGTGTACCCAGATAGGAATGTGATATGGGGATATGGGATATGGGTTATGGGAAGGGCCATGAAGGGGAAAAATGAATACCTGCAGATTAATTAATCAGAAATACTGATTAATCATATCCCGCAGAACAGGCTTTTGCCACAATGATTAAATGTATCTACTCTCTAACATTTATTTGAATGTCCCTTTGGATTTATTGGGCCACCAGAGTAGACCTTTAAGACACACACTCTGCATGTTCTAAATGTTACAGTGGCCATAAGATTCTCATTCTTTTCCAAAAGCTGCTAGGTGAGTCGTAAATCTACAAAGCTCCTTACTCATTTGACTTCAACAGGAGGGCTTTGCAAGTGGGACTAGAGCTCCAAGTGCCACCCATTGCTCATGATTTACTTATCTAGTTGTGTTTTAAACGTGGTTTACCAGACCCCGCATGTGCTCAGAAAGCTAAGAAACACTTTCGTGTATGACCTGTGATTTCAGAGCTCAGGGTCATTATTTATTTACAGACTGTCTAGGAAGATTTTTTCCACTCTTTCAACGCCTTATTCCTTCCTTCCCTTTACTGCTCCTGACGTTTGGGAACAGACTCCCTGAACTTCAGAAATGTGAGCAATGGTGCGACTTAGCATGAAGGTGACTTTCGTTAACACCAGCCTGCCCTGCCTGATACAGGAAGCAGGATCCTTTCTCAACCTGGTCATATAAACTCTACAGAGCTCCACTGTAGTAGGTAGGGCCTCCCCTAGCTTAGAGAGAAGGCCACCTTTGCACAACTTAGGAAACAGTGCTCCGTCTGCCTCCCACAGTCTCATGAAGGCACAAGGCTGCTAGTCAAGCAGAACCCAGGTTGCACTTCTGCTCTCACTTGGCCCCATCCCATTATTGACCATAGTTTGCTCTACCAGTCATTAAGGCCCAGCATGGAGACATACAGATCCTGCTAACCAAAACCTGGTCAAGATTTACCTTCCATTTCAGAGAACGGTGTTTTCATCTTAGATCTCAAACACAGTTTTCTTCTAATTTTACTATGAGTTCATTCTGTCCTCTCTCATTAAACTTCTTTCAGCTCCTCATGGCCTTACCCACTTGGTGGTTGTAGATTAGGAGAAAGGTCCAAGAATAAGTTCATCTGCAAGTTTAACTATTCTTTGAGACTAGCCTTGTGAAAGATGGACTGTGTAATATCACAGTTAAAGAGCATGGATTCTGGAGCCAGAATGCCTGAGTTCAAAACCAGAGAACATGGGACACATATATAAAATTGAATATTAGTCAGCCGTAAGAAAAGAGAAAATGCTGTCATCTATGCCAACGTGGGGATAGATCTGGAGAATATCACACGAAGTGAAATAAGTCAGATGGAAAAAGTCAAGAACCATATGATTCACTCATGTGCGGGAGATAAAACTGAAAGCAACAAATAAATACACCAGACCAAAAAACACACAAAAACTCATAGACACAGACAACAGTATGATGACAACCAGAGGGAGAGGGTGCTAGGGGGAGGTAGAAAAGGGTAAAGAAGGGATAAATGGTGATGGCAAGAAACTTGACCTTGGGTGGTAAACCCACAGTACAATATACAGATGATGTATTATAGCACTGTACACTTAACACCTATTAATTTTATTAACCCATGTCACCTCAATAAAGTTTAGTTAAGGAACTAGTACAAATGACCCATGGACATGGACCACATGTGGGGATTGACTGTGGGAGAGGGGATGGGGTGGGTGGGGCAGGGGAGAGCAATGGGGGGGGGGATGGGATAACTGTAATACAACAAGTTAATTTAAAATAAGTAAATTTAATAAACTTTTAAAATATTAAAAAAAAAAATGATTCACTCACTCACTAGTTCTGAGAGTGTCAACAAGTTGCCTAAACTTTCTCTGCTACCTTAGTTTCTCCAGGGGTTAAAATATTTATTTCTTAGGCTCATTATAGAAATTAATTGGCATACTATTTATAAAGTGCTTGATGGCAATATCTGCTAGATGGAAATCACTCAATAAAAATTAGATATTAGTATGATTCCACGAGCTGGTAGGGGCTTTCTCCCATAGGGAAGGAAACTTAGACTACTTCGTCTTGTTTCATGTTGCTTGCTGCTATGTCTCTGTATCAGATAGTGAATGCTGGGTACTTATTTTGATTCTAGAGACTCTGTGTGTCTGTTCGTTAGGTCCTGTGTTTAAACAATTTTGTTGAACCCCAATTATCAGGTAACTACATCGTCGATGGTCAGTTCTGCTTTCCTTCATGTGTGCAGGGAACTAACCCTGCTTTGCAGGGCATTTTATTTTCAGAGGGGTTGGAGCTGAGTTGCTTAGTGCATAGTCATCGTAGTTGGCCTGGGGGACAGTCCCAGCTATACCCATTGTCTGCAGTGCTATACACAATGACCCCTTTTCTCTCTCAAGTTTTTGGGTTTGGACAATGAGTTAATATGGGGCTTTTCTGTATTATATTCCCATCCTGAGCTCAACTTGAGAATCTCAGTAAGGGAAGCATTGCTTTGAGAGGATTTGATATGTGAAATGGAATAAAAGGAAAAGACAGAGAGCTATTCTCTAAATATTGTCCCAGGATCCCTTTCTGGGGAAAAGCTTTTTTGAGGTTACTTACTTTCTGTTTATTTGAACTCTGAAAAACTAAGGCGTTCAGGCATTGCTCAGGGACTATAATTAACCACTTTTCACTGAATCAATTCCTGGTAACCTCTACCCTGAGCTCATTACATAGTTGCTCTTGGGAGAATTAACTAAAACACAAATCAATGCCTGCCTTATGGAGGGCCTTCTGCTGTGATTTTCCATGTTTTCATTTGTTCTCCCCCATCAACATTTATAGAATTTCACCCCTGATGGACCATCACACTCATCTCTCATCTGGGATACTTAGCAACTGTGAAGGATAATTGCCTATTATTGATTTGCCTCCTGCACCCATTCCTCTAAGTGAGCTGTGTATGATATCATCTTGTTTATATATTTCATTAAGCGCCATTCAGCAACAGGCAGAAACTTTGTTTTATGCCTACTGATTCACATTGGTTCACATTCATCAGAAATGGGACTCTTCCCATGGTGTGAATAAACATTCTTTGTGCATCAGAATTTGAGTTCAAAAATGCTTTTTAATTTAGAGCATACCTGCTGCTATTCTCCCCAAATGTCTCACCCACTAGCTCAGAGCCCAAAAAGGCATTAGATCTTAGATGACATAATGCTAGTTGTCCTTATATTTTTATATCCTACCAATTCAAGTAGCCCATACAAATCTGTCAATTCTATTGTGTCTAAAATTCCTGTTTTTAAATTATTCAGGACATGCTATATCCAGAGGAATAATACTGTCTGCCTTTTATATCTAACAAAATGACAATTATGGGATCATCTATACTTTAGGTTTCTTAATATCATCCCCAGTCACAGGAAACAGAGAAAGGGGCAAAAACTTAGTCTGGGGGTGTGAAAGAGGAGTAAGCTTTCTGTCATTAACAGCTCCTCCCTTGCAGAGTCTCAAAATGTCAAAATGTGCCTAAAACTCCAGTGGGTATCATACACACACCCTGTACCCTCTGTAACTCCGGATTTCTGATCAGGACAAATAGCAACAATTGAACACTTATTTCCTGTCAAATCCTGAGCTGCCTCCCAGAGTCATTCTTTTCTTTGATCTTTCCAAGAATCTCATGAGAAGTCTCTTATCCTCAGAGAGATAAGCCACCTTTTTAAGGTGACACAGCCAGTCAGTGATAGAACCTGGACCTGAAGCCAAATAGTCTGACCTCAAAGACCAGGCTCTTAATCAGAGCATCTTCCAGCTCACCTACTTCATATCAGAACTTGTGAACCACCGATCTCATGTTTTGAGCATGACTCAGGAGGAAAAAGAAAAAACTGAGACCACCTATACTATGGTAGGATGAATTATTGAAATCACCCATGGTACCATTCAAGCAAGCAAACCCTTCCTTGAAGCTAGATGAGTGCTGGTTTGACTGTATTAAAATGCCATCACATACACAAACACGGCACAAAACCCCTGGCAGTCAAGGCAGTGAGGTTTATCTTTAACCGCAGCCTGGGTGTCATTAGAGTAGGCAGTAGGGTTTGCCCTGGGGTGTGTGGATGACAGACCAGGAAGAACTGTCAGATGATGTCCCCTCCAATTACAGCCATAGCTCTTCACAATCAGGGAAGCATGGAAACACGAATACTTCAGGATCCTCCAAAAGCATGTGACTTTTGTGCCAATAGCTAACACCACGAGCTTGTCTGCCTCAGCTCCTGGAGCTGCCCCTTTTTCTTCCTTCTCACTGTTGATGCAACTGTGCTAATGCACTGCAGTGCGTCCCTGTTGAATTTAAGTGACGAGACCTACGCATTGACACTGTGCAAGGTAGAGCTGGGAGTGACCCTAGAGATCATGCAGTCCACGCAATCCTTTTTCATGTGAAGGGAAACTTAGGTTCAACATAGCAATGGGACTATACGGTCTGCCACGTGTTAGAGGCAGAGTTCAGGGTAGGACCCAGGTCTCCTGGTTCCCAGTCTAGAGCACATTATACAATCTTTTTGTAAGTAAAACTTGACTTGTCTCCCTGTTTTCCTTGGTGAGTTATTTTGTCAGGAATCATTAGGGAACAGCTGAGTAATGTTATTTCAGAAAAACAAGGATAAAGCAAGGACTCTTTCCTGGCAAAGAAATAAATGTAGCAAGTTCTCTGTCATCAGTAGGTTCTTGGAAACTGTGACCTGAAGCGAAATGACCTACTATAAGGAAGCCAATTTTTATCACAGGCTAATGGGTATAAATGAAAGTTATATTTCTGATCATAAAAATATCACCAAATAAATGAAGTCCCAAAACACTTCTAATGTTAAGCATTGACGTAAATGTGAATAACACATACATTTAAGAAGGATGAATAAAGGTAAGTGAGAGAAAGATTTTCCCACCCACTTATTTCAGTATATGCGTGCTGGGGCCATGAAGATAGGCCAGCTCCTCTCACATGCACATCTTTGGGGTGCAGGTATAGAGAAACCTTGCAAATTCTACACAAATTGTGGCTTCTGCTAGAAATTGATTTTTTCCATCAACATTATAACCAAACAACCTTAAACAAAACAGCATTATTTGAAGACCTGCTGTATCCACCTTTGTATCTGCTTTATAGTCACAATGTTAATCTGAGAAAAAAAAAAAAAATCCCATAAGAGGCTATTGGCAACTTGATATTTTGAATAGCTGCTGGGTCCCCATTGATACTCATAGGATAGAACAACTTAAAATGTGAACAGAAATTGCCTAATAGAATTACAAAAGCATGAGCTCTTCACCCTACCCCCGCCAAAGTTAACACTTTCTGAGGTTGAACTATGAATAGACTTACAAATTCTGTCCTGAAAGTATCGAGCCAATGTCAATATAATTAAAATAGTTTGTGCAATTGATACTCTTGGGACAGACCTCATACAATCAGGTATTTATCTTTGCATGTCAATTTCTGGCTGCTGGATGGTTAGCTGGTTGAAGAACATATTAGTATATTTTTACATGTTTTCATTGATTTTGGGGGAGAAAAAGAGAAAGGGGAGGGAAGGGAAAAGGACAGAGAGAGGAAAAATTTGATTCGTTCTACCTATTTATGCATTCATTGGTTGATTCTTGTATGTACCCTGACCAGGGATCGAACCTGCAACCCTGGCACACCAGGATGATGCTCCAACCAACTAAGCTACCCAACCAGGGCAGAATACATACAGTATTGGTCCTGAGGACAAAATAACGGAGCTTTTACTCCTAGTACCCAAAGCATAGAAGAATGCATAGGCTAAGCCTGGTATAAAAGCATGGCTGTGCCACTGGGTTGCATGGACCTAACATCCTCTGGTGTTTCTCTCCTGCCAGGGCACGTGCACATCACGGACTTCAACATCGCCACCGTGCTGCCCAGGGAGGCCCGGATCACCACCGTGGCCGGCACCAAGCCTTACATGGGTATGAGCTTCGGGGCAGCTGCCTTAACTAAGAGCAAGGCTTTGGTCTTTCCTTCCTGTAGACACCATTTACTACAGGTTCGGTCCTCTGGAGGGATGAGACTTACAGCTAGAAATGATAAGCCCTCCCTGACTTGACCTTGGGGCACTTCCAATTTCATAGGTCTCAGATGAGCTCACAATTCTCCATTATGGGAGCACCCCATCTGAGCTTGATTCAAGAGGGCCACTGATGGCATTTTGAAAATACTATTTTATAGAGTTATTTAGGACAGCATCTACCCCCTTCCTGACAAAGAATATTCATTAATTCAATAAATGTCTACTTGCCTCTGGGTGCCTGGTGCTATGGCAGGTGCTGGTGGCCCCGTAGTGAGCCACCCGGACAAAGGCTTCCACCCACAGAGCCTTCCTTCCCATGAGAGTTGAACAGAGAATCCAACAGAGAAGTCAGACACAGCAATGAGTAGGATGCTAATAAGTGACAAGCATTATTATAGCCATTATTTACATAAATCTGCATTACATGCAGCAGGGGCTAACAAAGTTTACGGAGTGCCTTGCAGTTGTAATTTTAGTTTTCATTTTATCATAACACCGTGAGATCTCCTTTTATTAACATAAGCAACAGGGTTTTGGCCTAAAGATTTGAAATCTACCCAGAGGGTGCCTAAGGAGTAGGGAGTAGCACCAAAATTGCCATTTAGGTTTCCGGTTTAACTGTGCTAACAGTCACAAGTTAACACAAATTCTGCTGCCGTTGTTGGAAGCAGCCATCTCCCTGCAGACACCATTCTGACATAAGTAGCCCGTAAGCTCCTGTGCACCCCCAGAATTGCAAAGGCCCGCTTGCCCTTTTGGGGGCAAACAGTCTTCAGGCAGAGGGACTTCCCTGCTGTTCCTAAGGCGGGCGACTCAGATCTTAAGAGATTTATGTGTAAAGTGCCTGAGTGTGAGATGAGGTGTGACTCCTGGTCGAGGACTACTGAGTCACTGAACTTGGTGGTTGGTCCCTGTGCTAACAGAGCTCAGTGGGCCTTCGCATGTTGATGAGTTTGGAGCCCAGTCTCGCTGGCATCACTGCAGTAGGAGACAGAGATATGCAACAGTGGGTGTGGGGCAGGAGTGGGACATTAACCAGAGGATGGGACAAATCAGCCTCACAGGGGCCCCTCCAGGGCCCACGGGGTGCAGCCTGGGGGGCAGGGAAGCTCCTGCCCTCATGACTTAGAGGAGGCACCAACAGCTCCAGCAGAGCCCAGCCATGGTGATCTCTGGAGGTGGCACCCACGCATAGCGTGGTATAAAAGCTCTTCGGGTAACTGTGACATGCACTGAAAGTTGAGAGCAACTGCTGCAGACCCTGAGCTCCATTATGGGAAGCAGCTAAAGAGAGATCACCCCCAGGGCAATGCCGGCATTTGTGTTCTGGTCCCTGTGCATCAGCACTTCTCCAGTTTTCTAAAATGAATGGTACTTGCATGGAAAAGAAAGAAGGCGCTAGGTGACAGCCAGAGTGATTGGTTCAGATCCACACCAAGGCAGCTGACGCCAGACTGGTCATGTCACTGGGCTTTAAATCAGATACCCAGCTAATTTGAAAATTCTCAGGACTGAGTATTAGAGTATCTAAAGTAAATGTGTTAATAAGTAAAAGGCATTTTACATTTTATTAGGCAAGGGAGCCCATACTCAGCAGAAAAGGAAAGTTAGACGCTGCCTAGTTGTTAACAGGTGAGCAAAGAATAAAAATGACATGCTTCGGTCCTAATTAGTTGGCATGCTTAAAGTGGATGGTGTCTCTGGTTAAACTGGTGGGAGAAAATGAAGTTGGGTAGAATGAATTGAAGAGTTATGCACAGGCAAAACATTTGTAGTTGAAATCGAGGGCAAGGACAACGCCCCTTTCTTTTACTATTTCATTCTTTTCTTCATGCCACTGAAGGGAGAAAAGAAAAGAGAACCCCCACATGCACGGCCACATTGCTTTCTAAGAGAAAAATCTACAGGCAGAAAATGAGCTGTATTGTATATGATATTTGAACAACTGCAAATTTTCTGGCTTCCAATTATCAGTGGGGGAATAAATCTCTTTGTCACTTAAAATAAGACACATATAATTCAGCCTATTTTCTACAAGAACCCACAGCACTCGAGTGATATAAAGGACTACCCAAGCCTGCTGGTCTGATGGGTTTAATTCCACAGGTTTCCTGGGGTTTCATATTAAGGACTATTTTCTTGGAGCCAAACCAGAAAATGTGCATCTGGATTTTCTAGGTCTGGTTTCCATGGTGAGAGGCGGAAATGGAGGCCACCTTTATTTTCTCTCCCCAGTAATTTTAAATAGAAGATCTATATAATTTAATTCTCCTCGAAATTGGCAATTTTTTGTCTTTTCACAATACAAAGCCTGAAAATTGGAATCTAGTCAAAGTTTTCCATGCCTTGCCATCTTCACACACATAATTAGCAATTACTAATATTTATTGAAAGCCTTCTGTGAACCAGACTATGTATTAAGTGTTTTGTATTCATTTACTCATTTTTTTCCCTCTACAACCTTATATGGCAGGCTATAATTTTCACCATTTTACAATGAGGAAAATAAGAAGCTAAGTCATTTGGCCAAGATCACATGGTTAGTAATTGAAAATAGCCTAGATTTAAATCAAGCTTGGACTTTTGAAAATCAAGCTTCTTCCTGAAAGAGAATTATTTTTAATGTTATTTGGGGTTTGTTTTTTCTTCTTTTTAAGATTTTATTTACTATTTTTAGAGAGAAGGGCAGGGAGAGACGCAGAGAGGGAGAGAGACAGACATCAATGTAGGGTTGCCTTTCACCTGCCTCCATCTACAGACCTGGCTGGAGACTTGGCTTACAACCTGGTTATGTGCCCTGGCTGGGAATCAAACCAGCGACCTCTGGGTTCACAGGCTGGCGCCAATCCACTGTGCCACCAGCCAGGGCTATTTGTGGTTCTTAAATGGTTGTAAGCCAATTTAGGTAGGGCAAACTGTTAGAAATGTTTCTTGTTTTATTTAAAAAATGAGTACCTATCATCACTTATCTCTTTATTCAGGAGCAGCCTTGGCTTTGATTTTCAGATGGGAATCTTTCTAAGAGAAATCATGAGTGGGAATCATCTTTTTTAAAAATTATGTTCCAAATCATTTGGCAAAATTTGCCGGCCACTCACCAGCAGTCATTTATAACGCTCCTTATAGGGTACTATTAGCAATTAACCAGGAAGGAAAAAAATCTGAAAAGAAAGAAAGGAAACTTGAATTCAATACTGAATGAAGATTACAGGACTGTGCAACAGCTATGTGTGAATATAATTAAAACAGTTTGTGTAGCCGATACTTTCGTGACAGACCTTATATATACACTTGGTATATATATTACAGGGATGGGAAAAAGGAGGTTTACAGTTATAATACAAATAAATAATATAATTAATAGATAATACAAGAATAAATGTGTTTCATGTACTCATAACTGTAAAGCTACTTTCCACATATAGGCAAAACTGAAGTATTACTTAGAAATAATATGTAGATAATAAATCTATGTGGAATGGGAACAAAATTGCTAACCTACACTCAAGACTGTGTTTACTTATAGGGTTGTGAATAGGACCAGAGCAATGATGGGGTCAGGTATCTATTCTGTGACCTATGCAATGGTCCCCTGGCCATTTGCTCATAACTACTTATTAAATTGTTCTTCCATGTTTTATCTTCTTTTCTGCATGTAGGTTGAAAACACTTTAAAAAACAAACAAAACATCCAGTGGCTTTTTGAAAGGAGCTAGTCCCTCTCTACCTCTATCTGCACCCTCCAGGCAGGGGATCCTCTTGAAGGGTTGACAGAGCCCCTTGGGGTCTCTCTGCTTTGGTTTTTCAGCTTTTGGGGGGCTCAAAGAATGAGTCATTTGTTGTGCTTTTATATGTTGGCATGATGTTTTTCCTTTGCGTTTTATCAAAACTCCTCAATGTATAGCACATGGTGAATATTTGAATGAATGAGCTCTCATTCCAATGCCTTCATGCTAGAAAACAGTAAGTGGAAAAGAAACAAAAAAGATGCTCCAATAAACTCCAAGGATGATCCACAATGACAGAATTCACAGCTTTTGCAGAGTAATGTTTATTCTGATAGGTATTAGCGTGGTGTTCTGTTTATCTCTCAGAGTTCTTGGCTGCTTCTCTAAGTGAGCTAGCTGTCTGTCACCCTGGGGGACTGAGCTGACTTGCTGTGAGGCACTGAGAAGGGAAAGGTGGCTCTAGTCCATTCCACCCAGGCTGTGGGGTGCCATGGGGTCAGGGCCACTACCTCCCCAGTTGCGCAGGGACCTTTGACTTGCAGAAAGCGTGCAGTGATGCATGAAAGGTGGATCCAGCAGGGGATGGGCCTGCTTAGTCCAGCTACAGCTGGCTCTTACAGTCAGGGCCAGTCCTGGGCACTGGAATGTGAACATCCTACCTCTAACTGGATGCTGTTCATAGGATTTTACTTAGAACTGAGAGCACTGAGCAGGGCAGGCCTGAGTATTCAGGCCCCATGACCCAACAGTATTTATTCTTTGTTGAGAACCAGCACCTCATGACCAGAGGATGGGTCAAGTGTGTGTAGCGCTCAGCTAGGTAAAATCCCCATTGTTACAGATGCTCACCTCCCCAGAAGGTGCCTAATTTCCTGAGCCTTTTCCAGGTGCCAGGCCCTGTGCTGAGATGGTGGCATGTATGATCTCACTTAATTTCTCCCTTCAAGAAAGATGACCTTCTTATTATTCTGATTTTTCTGGTGAGGATTCTCAAGCTCACTTATTCGGACTTATTCAAGGCCATAATCAATGAAGAAGGCCAGTTTTGAACTCAGGGCAGCTCCAAAGCGAATGACTGAAATCATTGCTTGATTAATTGGTTCAGCATTGTTCATTCAGTCAGTGAATGTTTCTTGAGTGACTCTAAATGTCAGCATCGATACTGGACACTGGGAATGTTGTGGTGAGCAAGCAGGTGAGATACTTGCCCTTGCTCTGTGTTTCATTCTCCCTACTCCACCCCACAGGAGTTAGGGGTGTTCTTGGAAGAGTTTGTAGACTGTACAATAGAAGGCTCATTGCATGTCAAAATGCTTAGAGCGTGGGACACAAACAAGGCCCATGGGCTGAATCTAGCCCTCCACCTTGTTTTATCTGGCCCAGTGTATTTGGCCCAACACCTTGTTTCTACCCAGCTCGCTTAACTGTTAAGGAATCATTGCACATTTACACAGTCCTAAAATGATATTTCAGCCCTTTGAAGGCTACTGCAAGGCTGTTTGGCCCCTGGTGAAAATGAGTTTGACACCCCTGGCCTAGAGAATGCCCAGCGGGAGCAGAGGCAGGGCGGGGTCCAATAGCCCTAAAAATGACTGTAGCCCTGCCTTCCACTGGAGTCCATTCAAAGAACTATGTCACAAAGTGTAGGCACCCTGCAGTTGATATTAAAACTTACGTCACTTAGAGTGCCCACTCCCTCTTCCCTCCCTCCTTCCCCCAGACAGTAGGATTGAAATGTTGCCCTTGTCCCTTCAAGATGACCGAGATGGAGAGCCCATCTGATGGACATTGCACCAACTTGTAAAGATTGTTTGGGGCCAGAATACAGATTCAGCCTTTTAGCCCAGATTTGCCAGAGGCAGGCAGCCCGTGTCATCACCTCAGCCTCCTTGGTTTCAGGGCCAGCCACACGTGTGAGGCCTGGTGGGATCTCATTTTTTATAGGTGCATGTTCTAAATAAGAGAAGATGTGTCCACCATGCCTGCGCCCGCCTCTTGCGTTGGCTGATGAACGACTCTCCTGAGAGAGATGAGAAAATTAGAAACTTGATTGCTATGAGCCATCTAGTAATGGATGACGAGCATCTATGCAAGTGTGTCCACCCTTTACGCTGCTGTTTCGCCTCTGGAGGGCCGTGCTGGGAAAATGAATTTGTTCATGTCTCAGGGAGTGAAATAGACCTCACTTTTCTGTGTTTTCAGCACCGGAGATGTTCAACTCCAGAAGAGAAGCAGGCTATTCCTTTGCTGTGGACTGGTGGTCGCTGGGGGTGACCGCATACGAGCTTCTGAGAAGCCGGGTACAGTAGAACTGCATTTCTCTTTGGTTACCCTTCTAGCAGTTTCCATCTGTAGAGTGAAAAGATGGATTTTTTTTTTTATTGCTGAAACTCAGGCAGTTTGTTTGAGAGGCGAAAGCAACTGTGGCATGTGATGCTGTTAGCAGCCCTTGGGATTTCTGCATTCATTCTCCTACTCCTGGGGCCAAGTGTGTGGGTTCGTATTAAATTATGCAGATACAATTTAATGAATAACGTGGAGATTATAAACTCCCAGGGAGGGGAGATCAATATGCCTCACTAAATAGCTTGTATAAATACATTAGTTTGTTTAAAGAAAAGCATTTTGCTGTTATGGTTCAGGACTCTTAACTCAGACATACTTTCCCAAGGTGAGTGTGAATTATTAATACAACACAGCTCATGTCCTGTCTTGTTGGATTCTTGTCTGTCATTTGGCTCCTGGGTTCCGGGCTCAGTGGCAAATTGCAGTAGTTTCCTTTCAGAGAAAACATTTCATTAACTAGGAAAATAGCTAGAAAGAATTTTCCTAAGAAAATATTTTTCTCCATATATATATATATACACACACACACGTATGTATATGTATGTAGTATGTCCGTGTGTATCTCCATATTCTCTATGGTAGTTTCCTGTTATCTAGCTGATGTACCAATATTGTCAGATTTTTTGGGGGGATGGGTGCTTTAGAAACATTGGGAGAGAGATTTAAGTTCTACTCTCTTAGCAAATTTCAATCATAAAACACAGTGTTGTCAGCTTTAGTCATCATGTTATATATTCTACATTGGATCCTCAGACCTTATTAAGCTTATAGCTGAAAATTTGTATCCTTTTTTGCAATTTCTCCCTATTTCCCCAACTCCCAGCCCCTGACAACTTCTTTCCTTATGTGTTCCTATGAGTTTAACTATATATTTTTTTAGATTCCACTTATAAGTGAGATCACACAGCATTTCTCTTTCTCTGACTTATTTTAATTAATATAGTATCTTTAAGGTCCATTCATGTTGTTGTAAACAGCAAATAAATATATACCTCACATCTTACTCATCCATTCATCTCTTAATGGACACAAGACTTTTCCCTGTCTTGGCCTCTGTGAATATACTGCAGTGAACATGGGGCACAGTTCATTCTTCTAAAGCACAGGTGTAAACTTACACACACACACACACACACACTGCTCCCAATGTTTTACATATTCACACGCGCACACACACCCTTCACATGGCTTACCCCCAACCCCATCCCCAACAAACAATCTTCCAATGTCTTTGCTCAGTGTTCTGTCATTTAGAATCAGGTTAGCAGTTCGTAGTCTGGCACCATGGATAGAATCAGGTTAACTTCTCAGATTTTGCTTCAACTTGAGTGATCCAGTCTCTTGATTAAGTCATTTCAGCCTGTTTGAATTTCTTCATCTCTCCAGGCATTTTGGGCTTTTTAATTTTTTTAACTTTATGTTCCTGTGCCTCTAAAGATATTTTCCAAGGTAAACCATGATCTTCTTTTAAAATTACTCTCAAATTAGTTTGGGAATTTGTTGAGTGTCTTAATTGCAAGACCTTTCAGAATCTTTTCATTCAATGTATATGGATCATTTCTGATGAAAGACATGCCATTCACCTACCCCAGATTTTTTAAAAATTACAATGATTACCCATATCTTGTGTAAACAGTTGGATTTTATAACATATTTTGACATTCATGTAACCATTACCTAGACTGAGATCTAGAGCATTTCTACCACCTCCTTCCTGTCAATATCACTCCCAGGCAGCTGCTGTGTTGACTTCTCTCGCCATAGATAAGTTCCTCCTATCACTATAGGTAAGTTCCGTCCATTTTGAATTGCAGGTGAAGGGAATAAGACAGTATGTGCTATTTGTGTCTTTCACTCAACCCAGTTTTGAGATTTACTGATGTTCTAATATGATATCATTTTACATAGCAGCAAGCAATAAAATATATGTACATGCCATAATTCCATCAATCGTATGTAAAACAGCCCCCTAAACATTACTCTGTGACTTGTTTTAAATGTCTGGTTACTACAAGCATCCAAAGTGATGAAAAGCAAGGACCTACAACCAAGTGTACTCTGTCCAGCAAAGCTATCATTCAGAATGGAAGGGCAGCTAGAGAGCTTCCCAGACAAGGTAAAGCTGCAGGGGTTCATCCTCACCAAGCCATTATTACATGAAATGCTAAAGGGACTTAAATAAGAAAAAAAAGATCAAAACTATGAACAGTAAAATGACAACACATTCACAACTATCACCAACTGAAACTAAAACAAACAAATTCCCCAGAGATCTTTGTGGGGAAGGCCTTTCTCCAGGTGTGTCTTTTTCAGATCCTACTACCTGTTCTCATGGCCCCTGAACACCTGGCCCCCTCTCTAAAGAAACTTTCTCTGATCTCTGCAATTTGTATCACTCCCAAATATTTATGCACTTTTTTTTTCTCTTATGACCCTTCTAAGAATTTAAAACTATTGGGAAATACAGAGAAGCAAAACAAACAAACAAACAAACAAAAAACAAAAAAAAAAAAAACAAAAAAAAATTGAGGTAAAATTAACTATATCCACTAAAGCAAAGATATTCCCAATTAAAAAAATTAAACCCTCTTTTGACCTTCCAGTGTTACCCTTAAGAATTAACAGTTGGCCATACTCATTTCCAAACCTTTTCTCTTCTTATGAGGGTAATCTATTTTCACACACACACGTTATTATTTTAGCAAAACAACAATGTGCTTTATCTTTCTGTTGAGCTATTCTTTTTTTCACTTAAAGATGAAATGTAGCACATGCAACATCAGAACACCTAAATCTGTTTCACAATTTTAGAAGTAAATCCATTTTGTAAATACATTGCCCTTGTGAAATTTTCCAGGTATATCCATATTTCTTTCTTTATCCCTTCTATATGATGGAATTATAAATTTATTAAAGGTGAAGCATGCACCTTACGTACTTTAATAATAGCCATAGTATTTAACTTTAAGTGCATATATTTGCATTGAATGAAGAGAGGAACAAGTCACTACAAACCAATTCTGACACATTCTGGAAAAGAATCACCAAGCAGGCTGTAGGTAATTACACTGCAAAGTGGAGCTGGTCTATAGAAATGAAACACAACATTTAATTACCACTCTCCACACCATTGACCCACAAAGAATGTGTGCTCAACAATGATTTCTCCACATTTACAAATGTGCTTGAAAACATCCCTGTGATTTCTGACCTTGACCACGGCCTTGAAGCATGGGTCCCATAGCCATTGATGTACTCTGTCATTTCTGTCTCCCAGCTGTCACTGTCATTGTAAAGACAAGGCCCATGACTTTTCTAGCTTTGCATTATCCATACACATAAACACTAGCTTGTCATAGGGACATCCGGAATTTTATACTGAGTACATTCCTAGCTGTAATTCTTGCTTTCTCCTTTCTACATCTTACCTTTTCCACTTTATATTTTCACTCTTAATTTATTTGCAGCCTTAGAATCTTTAGTTACCCCAGCTCCCAACAGAATCCATGGAATGAGTCTCACATGATGACACACATGGCCTTGCAGTAAACAGTTGGTGAATGCTGATAATAGTGATGGGCGCCTAGCTCTCCTTTTCTGATAGGCAGTTCCATGGGTTATTTCCATGATAGGATCACTGAGATCAGAATCAGCTTTGGTCCTTTATTCAGTCTTGAGGGAGGGAAATACCTGACAGGTGCTCTTAGACCTTGCATATGAAAATGAAGATTGGCCAATCTTTGTTCAGGGGGCCAACTCCCAACATCTCTTGGTTCCCTGGGTCGCTGACACTGACAAGCCATGTGTGGTGTTAGCCCTTCTCCACCTTTACGACTTGCCTTACCGTTCACTGTTCACATTTCCGCCCACCTTTTCACCCCATGTCAGTAATTATAAAGGTGTCTCTCCCCTGACGTGTCTAACACAGGTTAGCCACACCACTGCGAGCTTTACGTGTATTACTGTTTCCCCAACAATCTCACGAGGTGGCTCATTTTACGGAGGAAGGAATTGAAACTCAAATTGAGTAATTCCATGCAGCCCCCAAAGGATTTGCCCTCAGAGCTCAGACACTTAATTAAATTGCCTTTTAATACTGATTTACAACAGAGAGAGAGAGAGAAAAAAAAAAAACAACTCCTCCACATCTCCCAATTTAGTCCATCCATCTACAATCATTTCCCAACTATCTTGAAAGAGCCGGATGCTTGATACATACACGTATCCCTACTAACTGCCCTGTTGTTGGTTAACTAAATGCAGAAATTTTGTTCATTCGACAAACATGTAGTGAGCACCTACGAGGTACAAGGGCCCATGGGCAAACATGCGAATATGGTATAAAGTCATTTTTGTTTGTTTAATTAGCTCCCCGTGCACATAAAAGAAAGAAAACCCCAGCATGGGATGCCCTTCAATCACAGAATTACTATAGGTAAAGGCTGCCCTCTAGTGGAAATATATAAAAACTGTAATAAAGCTTTTCTTCCCGTGCAGTTAAAACGAAAGAACCGCCTTCTCTCAAAAGTGAAAGTGCTTTTGCCTCGTTGTAAAACTTTCTACCCCATTCCTAGAACCAAGGACTCATAACATTCGGGACAGGGTGGAAGTCTCTGGGCACCACTCCATCCTGAATGTATTCATTATGATTCAAACAAGTGAAAAGAGGTGCGTGGTAACACTCTGGATCTCTCTAGAATCAAACTAACAATTGTTTAAAGCTTCAACTCACTGACATGTGTCCAATAGTTTATGAAACTGTGTCTGTAGATTACCTCACGAAACAGTTTCAAATTAGCCTCTCAGAGCGGGGATTGAGCACCCAAAAATGTTTTGTTTGGCCCGGTGAAACTTCTAAAAACACTGAGATTTTTAAAAGAAACCACAGGTTTTCTGCCATCCTTTTTAAAAGGTAAAAGATCTGGCAACACTGGACCGTATATACCTATACCAACACAACAACCAGCTGCAAAGGACAAGAAAAGGACCCTGAGATTTTACAAGCTGAAAATTTAACTTGGGAATATTTGCAAAGCAACATTTTTTTTTCTTTTTCTTCTATTCTATAAACATGAAACCTCTTCCTTCCTCTCTCCCTTAAGAGACCATATCATATTCGCTCCAGTACTTCGAGCAAGGAAATTGCACACATGTTTGAGACAGCGATTGTGGCTTACCCTTCTGCCTGGTCACAGGACATGGTGTCACTTCTTAAAAAGGTAAGACAGAGGACTGTGTGACAAAAGAGTGTGATAAGAAGGCAGCGTGCCTGCCCTATGCACCACTGGAGGCCATCATGGTAATGTACATCTTCATCGTGGGCTTCACAGCTCATTGCTTTAAGACAATGTACCTGGCCTCTGCAGGTCCCAAAGCCCACTCCACTCCATGTACCCCAAATGGAGTTCTTGATTTCTCTGTAGTTCCTGGACTTTCTGCAAGCCATGTCTCAGGGACTAGCCTGTCCATCAGTTCCCTTACGCAAGCCAGGAACCAGAAATCATCCATCATCCCCATATCCAGTCCATCACCAAGTTCTGCAAGTTGACCTTGTAAATATCCTTTGAATCTGTCACTTCCCTCCATCTCCATTGCTGTCTTCCCAATGCTGCTGCCATCAGGTCTTGTAACTGGTTTGCCCCTGCGCACTCCACACTCCACCCTGTTCTCCGTTCTGCCCCACAGTGATCTGTTCAAAGCAAACTTTGCTGCCCTTCCAGTGTTCTTAGGGTACAAATCAAAATAATTTGCATGCTATAAAGGTTCTCACTACCTCTCAAGCCTTATTTAGGACTTTTCATGCACCTTTTGATTACACATAAACTGCTTTAGTCTTTTTCTCTTTTGTTTCCCTTCCTCTCCTCATTCTCAACATTATCAGTCTGTCACCACAGGCCCTTTGCATATGCTAGGCCCCCTGCCTACAATACTGTCCCCTTCCCCAACTCTTCCAGCATCTCTCCTTTAGACCAGTACTACTCAGGGATTCACTGATTGGTTCAAGTCTATGAATTGTTTCTTTCAGGTTCATGGTAAGTACAGAAATGAAATAAAAAATTTTAGGAAAATTTCTAGCCATTTGATATTGCTAACGCCTCTAAGCACATGGTCAATGGACTCATATCATTGAATAGAGTACAGGCCTATTGATGTTACATTCAAATCCAGTTAAAGTCCTCATGGGTGAGGCATTCTGTATGAGCCAAGCACATGAACGCCACATTAGTGTTGGTGGGTTAGAAATCAAAACAAACAAAGGAACAAATGATGGCCCTTGTACATGGTTTAAAGGAGGACAGCTTTCTGTCTCAGCTCAAATAACTTCCTTGGGAAGCCTCCCTCTGTGGTCAGCTCACATAGCACCCATTTTCCCAATTATGCATTGCATGGGTGGGCTTCCTGGGTTCATGACCATGGTCCTCTAAACTGCCTGAGGGGCTGCATCTGACTTGTCCACCATTGTATCCTCAGCATCTAACACAAAGCCTGATAGGTGGGAGAAGCTGGTGTTTAAATTAACAAGGCTCATAGCTTCCATCAGACCTTCAAGGAGCCCATGTTCACCACAAAGATTAGGAACTATTGTAGCAGGAGGTCAATAGGGTACATGGAATAGAGGTTTCAAGAGGATGAGCTTGGCTTTTTTCAAGAAAATTATGCAGGTGGTGGCTGGTCAGGAAAAAGAGCTTATGGGCTGAGGTTTCAAACCTATGTCTCTTTTTCTGTTGGTTTTCATTATTGACACTATTACAGATGTCCCCATTCCCACACCACACGTTTGCCCACCTCCACCCAGCCCCTACTCCACTTCCCTCTGACCACCACCACACTATGGTCTGTGTCCTAGTAGGGGGTTTTATCAGCCCACTGTCATCGATGGATAGACCATCCAGACCAAAAATAAATCAACATGGAATGGGAGATCTTAAACAACATGCTAGATCGCATAGATTTAATTGGCACTTAGAGGACATTCCATCCCAAAGAACTGGATACACATACACATTCTGCTCACATGTAAGCCTGTCTCTCTCATCTTGGGGGTCAAGCCCCCGTTTTGGGATAGGGACACTGCCATTGAGAATGTCAAAGATGAACAGGGTGGTCACTGCCATGAGCAAATGTTCCTCAGCCACAACAGCCCTTTTCACTCCCAGACTCCACCCAAGTGACCCCAGGGTGTCACCTCCCGGACAGCTCTCAAGTGGAATTGACATTTCCCACTTGCTGTGATATGTTTTTTTTTGGCTGTAGAGGGGTTACGGGTAAAAAAAAATCTTTAATCCCAGTTCATAAAATCCAGAACTACACCAGCAACCTGAGCTATCTCTTCTGTGTCACCCCTTATATATTTTGGTTAGTTGTGAAAACAGCTAAAATGATAAGTGGGCAATGAATTTCATTTGTAAAATGTATGTACGTTTGTCATCTAGTAAAAACAGATCTTCTTTTAAGCACTTTATGGCCTCATTGTTGATCCTAGCTGTAGCCTTATGAAATAGGTTATTATCCCCTTTTTTACAGATGGGTAAACTGAGATTCAAAGAACTTGCCCCTAGTTGGTTAGTAGGGGAACCAGCCATCGGAGATATGTCTGACTCAATGGGACAGCCATTTTCCCTCCCCACCTTGCAAAACCCAACTCACAATTCACTCTCACTGGACATTATCTGTATTCCTGTGTGTGGGGTTAGGGAAGGGGAACACTGCCTTATTTCCTTCAGTCTTACATTTGAAAACATTTGGAGGGAATTTGTCTGATTTTCTTTGCCTCGTTTTGACCTTCCTCATGATCTTCAATGTTTCTGTCCCCATTGGCAGCTACTGGAACCTAATCCGGACCAACGATTCTCTCGCCTGTTGGACATTCAGAACTTTCCATATATGAATGATGTGAACTGGGATGCAGTTTTGCAGAAAAGGCTGGTTCCGGGTTTCATTCCCAGTGTAAGTCAGTCAATCCAAGTAAATCTGTAACAACCCATTCAGCATCCATTACCCTGTGTGTGCCAGATACATGCCTGGTCTCGTTAGCTACCCACACCAGTGTTGTGAGACAGGCCACACCCTATTTTATAGATGAGAAAACTGAGGCTCATACAGGTAACTTGGCTACCAACAGATCATATGGCTAGTAAGTGGCCGAGTTAGAGTTCTTATCCAGGTTTATCTGTGTCTAGAGTTCTAGCTTCTAACCAACCACTTTTTTAAAATTCTCACCCAAGGATATGTTCACTGACCCTAGAGAGATGGGAGCAGAGGGAGAGAGACACATTGATCAGTTGTTTCCCACACGTGCCCCCACCAGGAATTGAACCCCAATCCTAAGTATATGCCCCAACTGGGAATCGAACCTGCAACTTTTTGGTGTATGGGAGGATTTTCCAAACAACTCAGCTACCTGGCTAGGACCTAACCCCTTTCTTGTAGCATGTTTTTTGTTTGTTTTTTGTTTTTAAAGAAAGAAGCCCTAGTACTCCTACTACATAGTCCTCTCATTAATAGGTTCTGTGACTTTAAGAGTAATGGTGTAGAATGAAACCAATTTTACCACTGATTGACATAAACAAGAATTAAGTTCCTACACACCTCAATGTTGTAATTAAACAACACCTCAAGGACCTGCTGGTGTCCTTTCCAGGAACTGGCTAATTTTTGAAAAGACAATGCTTTTTCCAGTCCCAAAGACGTAGGAATTTGTATCCTTGGGGGTTCTATGAGTCAGAGGATTGAAAACTGTTCCAGTTGGGGCAAGGCATTTATTTTTACCATTTATCCCTCTGACATTCGCAATGACGGAGACCCCAAGGAAAGTAACTTGCTCTGAATGAGTCCCTGGCCGGAGGCCACCCATGGTCCCCTGCAGACCCCTGGTGAAGGCCGGCTTCCAGGTCCGAGAGCACCGTGAGAAGGCAGAGAGCGAGTTGGAATTCTCGGGTGGGAAGCTCTGCCTTATAGAGTGACCGCGACCGGATGGTGGGGTCAAGGACTTACCTGGCCGCCTGGCAGGGCCTAGTAGGGGCAACTTGTACCACAAGGCTGGTGGGATCCAGGAGGCACTTCCTGCTGCCTCCACACCCTGCACCACAACGAAGCATCCGTGCAGCTCCCGGAGACGCTCCACGCATGGTTCCGACCTCACTGAATCGCGATCACCTGGGGAGCTGGTTACAACACGTGCAGTGTCCTCGGCCTTGGGTTTAGAAGCACGAGAAGCTGAGCAAATAACACGAGCGATTCTTACATAATCTAACTGATCGTTGGGACATCCCTTTGGGACACAACCCCAGAGCTCAGACTTCAGAAAAATAATTGTCATCTGATTTCCTTCGGCTCACGGAAGGCTCATTGGGAGTTTAGCAAAATAAACCAAACATAAAATTCAAGAAGGTGGCAAACAGTGCTGGCAGCACATTACCCTGACCCCGGAGTGGGGGTCCCAGCTCACTGTCCTGGGGCTGCTCCCTCCGGCCCACTCAGTTTTCTAAGGAGTGACCCAGCCTGTCTTCCTTGCAGAAAGGCAGGCTGAATTGTGACCCCACCTTTGAGCTGGAAGAAATGATTTTGGAGTCCAAACCTCTTCACAAGAAAAAGAAGCGGCTGGCGAAGAAGGAGAAGGAGCTGCGGAAATGTGAGTCCTCTCAGGTGAGCAGGTGTCCGCTGGGCTCATGGGGCCCTGGGGGTGACTGCAATGCCTCTGCTGGGAGGCCATCCCAGCGCCCGGCTTTCTTGGCCTCGTGAGCGCAAGGAGGGGCTGAGCTCCTTCGCAGGCCTGGGAACCCTATCGCAGCACCATGCCATGGGGGACTTTCCAGCTCTGCCCACGAGCTTGGTTTAGTTATTACCTCCTCCCTGCTCTCAGTTCTAGAGAGTCAGGCCCCTGGGATAGACACTAATTGGCCTAGGCCAGGTGAGTAAGCACTCCTGAAGCGATGCTCAGTAGGCATGTTTCAAACTACAGGTGTACCTTGTTTTATTGCCCTTTGATTTATTGTTGTGTGGGTTTTTTGGTTTTTTTTGTTTTTTTTTTTTTTTTGGTCAGAGACTTTATTTATTTACTTTTAGAGAGACTGGAAGGGAGGAGAAAGAGAGGGAAAGAAACATCGGCGTGTGGTTGCCTCTCACACACCTCCCCCTAAAGACCTGGCCCGCAATCCAGGCATGTGCCCTGCCTGGGGATCGAACCGGTGACTCTTTGGCTCTCAGGCCAGCATTCAATCCACTGAGCCGCATCAGCTAGGGCTGTTTTTTTACAAATTGAAGGCAAGACCCTCCACCAGGAAAAAAAAAAGAAAAGATTACAAGTCAATTTATTGCAGGACTCTCTATTGTGGCGATCTAGAACTGAACCCACAATATCTTTGAGGTCTGCCTATACCTCAGAGTTTCACTGCCACAGGGAGCAGCCAGCCCTAGAGGGGGCATCTGTGCTTTGCTACAAGCAAAATTTCATGATACCAGGGCTAGCAGAAGTAAAGAGCAGACATGATGGAACTTGTGTGTGAGCAAGCACTAATTTTGGATTTTAGTTAATATTGTAATGATATTACTTTGTCACAGGTAGAGCTCAGATCTCTAGACTGTAACTTACGGGATTTTATACATGTAATTCTATGTATTATAATGATGGTGAAGTAATAAACATTCACTTTGCCTCTAATGATCACTCCTCCATCCTCACAGCCATTCAACCACTCACCCAACAGCCAATGGTCCCCCCAAACACTGGAAACCCTCTGGGTTACAAGTACCCCCATTTGAGACAAGAATAATGAGTAGTGGGGTCTGTGCTTTCTCCTTTGTTTTACGTCCCTCCCCCCTGCTCTGAAATTTCCTTTCCTTTTCATAGTTCCCTCTCTTATCACTTAACCACTTGCTCAAGGAAGAAAGAAACCTCTCCTGTACTTGAGGACATAGTATTTTCTAATTCCTAAATTTTTAAAAAAATGAATGAATGATATTTTTTCTTAGGGAAGACTATTTTTCATCTGAAGTAGTTTGCAAGTACTTGGTTGCAGCTTTTTCCAACCTTGGACCTGGGGCTGACTCTGTCCTTCTAGGCCTAATGAGTGTCATTTTTTGAGGTTAAGTTTTCTCAGGATGGCCAAGTCATGGATAGGTGTTGAAAGCCAGACAGTGAAACATCCAGGCAAAGGATCGCACGTCTGGGAGGAAGTCATAAATAAAGATGGTTCTGCTCCTGGCCTCTGAAGTGTAGTTCAACCCCAGCCCAGTTGTGGAGAGGACCATTCCATAAGAATTCAGTGTGAAAAGATATTTCTAGGTTCTTCATTAAATTCAGGTAGAACCTCCAAACTTTCCACGTGAGGGCCAGCCAATGAGAGGTGAGCAAGTAACCTCTCAAATGAGCTTGATAAACCTTTGTCCCCACCTGTCCTGAAGCCATGGTTTTTACCTGGGCTGAGAGGCTGAAAGACATCACCCTCACCCAGGTCTTCCTTGTGGGGAGTAGCAGATTGATGTCCTTTATCCTCTTGCTGTTTCTTCCCTGTTTTTCTCCCTTATTTGGTTGGTGTCTCATTCCTGCTATAAACTCAGAGATAGTGTTTACTCTGAAGATGCGTTCTTTGGTTTGGGCCATTCAAGGTTCAGACATTCAACAGATTATTGACTGTTGGAGGATCCTCACTGATCTGCTAACTGTAACTCTGTTTTTCCCCTCTGATGTTCATCTGGAAGACATGCCTTCTTCAAGAACACCTTGAATCGGTACAAAAGGAGTTCATCATTTTCAACAGAGAAAAGTAAGTAGCTCTTCAAAGAACAGCTGCCGCCCAGCAAATGATAGAAGGTTTCTGCTAGACTTGCAAAGGCTTGATATATTTTGAGCATTTTTAAAATTCCTTCTAATTTCAAAACATGATGCCTGTCCATGATCGAACAATGGAAAATTTCAGACACCTCTTTTTCTTGTGAGAGGTTTCAAAGATGGTGCTGGGTAAATGAGCTCCAGTTTCTGTTTATGGGATGGGCAGAGAAACAGGGGCTGAAATATTTAAAATCAAGGATGTTTTGAAGGTTTCTCTGACTTATGAATTGCTGGATATAATGCTATCATTTCAGAAGCTTAAATCTCTTTTTCAGTGAATAATCCCTCTTTCCTTTTCTTTAAATTCTTTTTTTAATGATTGTTGTTGTATTATATCATTTCAGAAGCTTAAATCTCTTTTTCAGTGAATAATCCCTCTTTCCTTTTTTTTTAATTCTTTTTTTAATGATTGTTGTTGTATTATAGTTGTCCCGTTCCCCCCTCCATTGCTCTCCCCTGCCCCCTTTCCCATCCCCTCTCCCAGTCAATCCCCACATGTTGTCCATGTCCATGGGTCATCCATGCTAGTTCCTTAACTAAATTCTTCCCCTTCTTTGCCCCTTTCTCCTCCTCCCTCCTCCCCTCTGGACACTGTCAGCCTGTTCCTTATTTCCATGCCTCTGGTTCTATTTTACTCATTTGTTTGTTTTGTTCATTAGTTTCCTGTATTTGGTGAGATCATATGGTATTTATCTTTCTTTTTTTTTTTTTTTTTAGAGTAAAAAGGGACTTTAATAAAATACAAGCAAACCTAGCCTTTGAACAAACCAAAAACTCCCAAGAAAAGAACGTCCAGAATAACAACATGTGAAGGTGTCAGCATCTTCTTCTCAGGACCTTTCCTGGCACCCTGGGCTGGCAGGTTCTGACTTCCACGGCAGAACGAGCTGGATTCTGTCTGCGCACCTCACTCACCTTATGACATGGGAACGCCCACCTTTGGAAGGAAGTGGCATGAACCCTGAATGAAGACTTGTCACGGCTCCTGGAAATTAGTTGCCTCACTAACGAACCACATGACTTTGAGCCACTCACTTACCACTTTCTCTGTTTCAGTTTATTCTTCTAAAATGGGGTTGTACTAGCTGAGCTCTACTCTGCCTTTTTCTCACAGCTACTCTGCTATTCTCAACAGCCTTTATTTTTATTTCAAAAGAAATATTTGGATGTAGATTTATTTTTTCACTCCTACCAATGACACTGTGCTAGATGGATGAATAGACTTAGGTGGGTGATTGCATAGGGCGTTCAGGGTGTGACTGAGGGATGCTCCCCTGAGCTAGACAATTTCTTAAAGAAGTCACAGTCCCCAAGGTCAACTGAACAGGAATAAGAAATTCGGTCAAGAAGAAATGAATAGGAGCAGATTAAAGTGACACAATTTACCTGGGCCTTTCAGTGGTGTGCTGAAGTGACACGGCACATCAGTCTGTCCCAGCTAACACCAGCCTGCCATGCACATCTGCCCCAATGCCCTGCATAGTGATATGAAGTTGAGAAGTGGGAATTGGTGATGATGGGGCATTTCTACCATGGAAATTGGCAAAGGCTGCAAATCAGGGCTCCCCTCCCCCACACCTGGCAAGCCAGTTGTTAAGTATTTGTTAGCACACCCCTTCCTTTCTCCTAGTAATCACATTCCTTGAGAGCTAAATTGTCCTCTTAGGATGATCAGAGACCTGCACCTGGAGTCAGAAAAGACTTATCACGTTGAAAGCATGTCCACCTTGTAGTCACCTATGTATCTCACACAGGAGTTATAGGCCAAGTTACAATGTGAGGTGAATTTGGATGACAGTAAAGTTCACCCTTGAAAATTCCCTTAAATTACCCATGAAGTCTGGAGGGTATCTTGTCCTCAGTGAAGCCCAGGACAGTGAGCCACTTGTCCCAACAATGAAATAACTGTTCTTTCGTTCATTTCGATGGTGTTTTACTTTTATTGTTGACTGATATCAGCTGTCTCAAAATGTTGAATGACTTGAACATGCCTTTATAGAGTAGAAGTACCCTCAGAGCCATGGGATGCTCACATGTCAGAGAGGCTGGAGTCCCGGAACTAAGGGAACGGTGGTTCCGTGCCTCCCAGCCTGTGCTCACTGCAAGGATAGAGACAGAATCATCTCATTACTTAACATAGGATTGATGTCTCACCATTTTTAAACTATTTGGAAAATGCCAAGTTTAATACACCTAAGTGAGATGTGCAAGCAATGTTATCTCTACTCTCCTGAAGATCTTTGCAGGTGGGGGGGATCTGTTTTAATTTCTTGGCCACTCGGACTGCCCAAACCTTGGCCTTCTTTACGGAGAGTGTGGGCATCACCGAGATGGCAGAAAGCTGGTCACAGGGGTGACCAGACTGGTCCATCTGGGAAACCAGGTGGATGGGCACAGGAATAAGTAATAGGTGTGGCCACCTGCTACACTGGACTTTGCCAGGAGGGTGTTCACAGGAGGGCCTCTCAGCCTGGGTAGAGGAAATGGCTGTTTTAACTCAGCGTTTACAGTAGTCTCCTAAGTGAGCTAATAGGCCCAGAATTTCTAGAACTATCAAAGCATCTACTGACTTGAAGAGCAAACACTCTTTGGTTAAGAATCAAAGCCAGCTCCTTTGTTCCGTTTTATTCCTTTTCTTTACAGTCTCCACACATTGTCTATGCTGTTTCTTTCTCCAAACCAGAAATTCTATGTGCTTACCCTGACTCGATTTCACAGAGAGGGATGGGTTGACAAGATGACCAGATTCTGCTCCAGGATGCCAGAGGCCACTTGTATGTTTACCAACATTCACTTTTCATTTTGTCTCGATCCAAGTCCTGATGTGTTGCGGACTTATCTCCCTAGTCACTGGTTTCTCTTCTTGCAACGCAGTTGGGCTTCCATTGGGATGGGAGCTCATTATTCATACCATTTCACATTTATACAGTTGATAATAGGATGGGAACCCAAGGGAATCACTTGGGTTTGAATCGCTAGTATTTTATTTCCAGTGACTGTCCATGCCTGGAGTATCTCTGTGGGTGTTTGGGAACCACGGATGGACACAATGACTGGAGAACACATCCTCAGAGAGGTAATAGGAATTTCCCAACATGCATAGGTTACCTGAAATGTGTTTTCCGTTAAGAAAAATAACCCAAAACTTCGTGTTCATCAGCAGAGAACAACTGATTATAAACACCTTCCACCCATTACACTTCAAACATTTGAACAAACAAGTTTTTCAAACACCAAAAGGATGCCTATATCCTACCACAATTGCCACTTTCTGAAATCAGATCCTCTGCTTGTTCTCCATAACGTGGGCTAAAAGTTACTATCCTACTGGGTGGAACATATCTCATCTAGAATTTGATAACTGAGCTCAGGGCCTGCATTTTTCTGCCTGGTATTCCTGGAATTCTTTCTTCCGAATAGCTCCCTCCCTTATCTGTGTGGAGCACCTAAATAAAAAGTCTGAGCAGGTCTTGAAGGCCAGACGCCGCCTGGGTCTAACACAATCACTGCAGCTAGCTACCACCCTGGTGCATTCACAGTGACTTCTTGTGGATGGGTGGGGCAGCGGAGCTCTGTGACACTGGCCACAGCCCTAACTCAAAGAAAATGCCCTGCTAATAGCAACACTGGGCTGAGGCCAAGTCTAAGGCAGGAATGAATGCTGTGGCTGATGCAGTAACACCAAGGCTTCAAATCTTCCAGAACTGGACAAAAAAAAGCATGAAAGGCACAGTGGATTTGCTTCAGGACCAAGTTTGCCTTGCATCCTGCGAAATCCTGTTTCTTCCTCTGTCTCTGATTTCTGCTTCTTACAAGCTCAGTGTGTCTGACAGTAAATATTGATGTTAAACCTCAAAACTTGTTATCTGTTCGGTTGTGAACAAGCAGCCTCTGTTCAGCTGTAGCATCTGCAATATAAACGTGCCTGTGTATTAAAATGTTGTCTGTACACTGTGAGACACTGACCCTTCTTTGTCAGGGATATGTGTGTGTGTGTGTGTGTGTGTGTGTGTGTGTGTGTGTGTGTGATGTTTTTCCTAAAGGACAAAGTTGCCTTTTTTACTTCCATTTCCTGCTATGAGGAATGCCCTTTAACACACAAGCTGGTGATAGACACAGTATTCTATAAACTGGACTGCAACACAATTGAATCCCCATGAATAAAAACTAAAACCTTGACCCCTCTAGACTCACACCTTATAGAACACAACCCAGGATTCCAGGTTTTGCCTTTCACCATGACTGCAAGTCCACAGATAGCGAGCGCGTACACCCTTTTTCCAGCACTCGGCCTTCCAGCCCCTCAGTATCTTTTTTTCTGCTCCATTCCATCCACCAAAACTGCAGAGGGATGTTCCAAGGCCCATCCTCTGGGTCAGGAAGGAGGTAGCAGCACCGAACTTTTGCAGCTTGAAGCAGCTTCTACTTTAGGAGAGAATACAGGGAACTTTAGACTCATGAGAGCTTAGCAGCCAGTCAGCTTGTCCTGAAAAGAGAGGCTCCTGTAAGCCTTGGGGGCTCTCAAGTCCTATGTGCTGGGTGCACATGTCCAGGTCATGTTAAGTCACCTGTCATGCTCTCAGCAGCCACCTGAGCACAGGGCAGGACCTAGACCTTTTCTGATTCTGAAGAGTGTGCCACCTTTCAATGGTGTCATTTTCGCAAGTTGCTTTGGCCCTTTCATCCCCTACTCCCTCTTCATAGTTAGTATCCTTTTTGTGATGGCCTGATGGCAGCAGAGCTGATTCCAGAAAGTTCTTTGAAACCAGAGGGTTCCTTATTCAGTGTTCTCATTCCCCACCTGGTCAACGTGACTTAGCACGGAAAACCTCGAGCCCATAGACATGTGAAAGTTAGTGTGCAAATTTCACGTTACGCATTGACCATGAGTTTAAACTCAACCTCATCCTAAATAGAGCTCAGTTGCTAACCTTGGTCATGAGCAGGGAGAGGCATTTCTCCCATCTTGATTTTGAGCCAGAAAAAATAGGACTATGGGCCAAAGCGTATGAATCATCAGACCTTGAGCAGCAAGCAGAAATAATTCTTTATGTGTTCAGAGTAGCTTATAATATGGTTTCTGAGCTTCTGTGCTAAAAGGCACCATTGTCCTAGGCTTCTGTACTGATGGCATCAGTCTACCCAACCAAGAGGGCTTCATCACACATAAAAGCAATTCATCAGAAATTACCACCCAGCCCTGACTGGCATGGCTCGGCTAGTTGGGCATCATCCTGGAAAGTGAGAGGTTACCGCTGGTTCGATTCCCAGTCAGAGCACATGCCTTAGGTTGCAGGTTCAGTCCCCGGTAGGGGTGGGTAAAAGAGGGAACTGATCAGCATTTCTCCTCTCCTCTTTCTCCCTCCCTCCCCACCTCTCTAAAAATGCATAAACAAAATCTTAAACAACAACAACAACAACAACAAAAAGTTACCACCTCTTCCCCTTCTCCACCCTACCCCACCTAAACACAGATGCTTTACCGCCCTGCAGGCTTGAGAGCAGTGGTAGGGCCATATGCTGTTTCTGCCGGCCCAGCAGCCATTCCTTCTTCTTCTGGTATCACACATTGTTCCTTGACTTGGTGAGACTCCACATGGTTCAGATGGCTCAGGGGCTGGGCATGTGACCAGGTGTGGCCAATCAGTTCCACCACCTCCCAGTCGCAGAGACTGGTTCATTGGTGAAACCACTGGATCTAAGTCAGATCAATCAGAGTTAGTCTCTTGGGCTGGACCTATTGAGGGAGCCTCTCTCCTTCTGAAATTACCAAGCAGGTAAATGGAAACCAGGCCAGGCGGACGGCCAATTTTTGCTTCCACCTGCAAAAAGCTTCCCTAAGAGTGGAGCACCTGCTGGAGGCATGCAGGACAAAGTGATGAAACATCTGCTCGCTTCAGCAGCCCACATGCTAAAACTAGAACGACAGAGAACATTAGCACGGCCCCGGCGCAAGGATGACACCCAAGCTCATGAAGTTTCGTATTTTTATAAAAGAACGGAAACAACATTCTAGATGTAGCTTTGTTTGAATCTACCCCTGAAGTTTTCAGTTGTCCTTTTCCAAAAAAAATTTTTTTTCACATACATTAGCCTAACATTTACTAGGAAAAGTGTCCTGCATAAACTGTAATTAGACCCAAAAATACTTCCCCAAAAGGGTTTAGTATAACGAGTTTGGTGGAATATTAGAAGATGCTAAGTAGTTAAAAAATTGTGTGAGTCCTGAGTTGGATCCATTTTGAAAGACATAGGATTTCTCAGAGCTTTGATGATACACATATTAAATCTCTCAGAGAAGTAGACATAGCAAATAATCCTTTCCAACACACATGAGATTCCTTGGGACCAGCTTGCTAAAGAACATGCACATCTTTGAAACATGCTAAGTTTGAGTTTTCCCAAAGTCTAGGTTTTCATGAAGAAGGGAGGAAAAAAACAATTAAACCAAACCTTTTCACATCTGTTCTGGCTCAGATGTACCCTAAAAGGCAATGCCTTTTACACTAAAATTAAATTTGATGATATCAAAAAAAAAAAATACTTCAGTCATTCCCCAAAGTTTCAATCCTTGTCCTCAAACTCTGTAGCTGAACAAAATCTCAACCTCAACTGAAAAGATAGGAACTCCCCAAAATGTTCTCTAGATGTCTGTTTCTATCAGATCTGCCCCCCCTTTCTAACCCTTCCAGTTTTATTGTCCCAAGTTTAATACGTTAGGAAGATGGCATGCCACACACAGAAAGAGACTGAACGATCTTGGTGATTTTATAGTTATTTTAATAACCAGGTTTACATTAACAGTCACGTGATGAACTTTTTTTTTTTTTTTTGCTATTTTTTTTTTTTTTTTAAATCTCAGCTAAACTCAAAACACAGTTTTCTTCACGGTTCCAAGCAAACAGCTCGTCACGTTGCAGAGCTGCCTCACAGCTACCACAGATCACAGGAGAGTTACTGTCTGTCCACAGTCACCAGACACGGAACTGAACACCCACACACCGTTTTCCGAAGAGGGAACATACAATGCAAGCTGGCTGCCTGGGACCACCCATGTGTACCCCGGGAACTGCAGCGGGGCTCCTCCAGGGGAGAAGGGCCTGGGAAGCTGGCCGGAGGTGTCACCCTGCTTGGAACGGCTTCTCAAGCGAGTGGAAGTCCAGGGTTAGAATTGAGGCCTTTGGAGCAGAGGGGGACCTTCTGGGTCGAGTCAACAAAGCAAAGGCCCCTAAGGATGACTGACTGGACTTAGAAGGAAACCCACATTCAGGATGACTACAACCTGCCATGTTTAGGAAACTTAGAAACAGAAGAAGTATTTCTCTTGGGGTGATGACTTAACAGTTCCACAAATACCTTCTCAACTACCCAGGATTGGGGTCCTCCCAGACAGAACCCTAGCTGACTGTCATCAGGAATTAGGGATCATGGGAGCAGGTTGAGGGAGGGGAGGAGGCAGGGTGTCCTTAGAGAGGGGCCAGACCAAGACATAAGATGGCAGAAGGAAGCTGAGGTGGAAGACAGAAGATCCAGCGAGCACCTCCCCCTGCCCCCCACAGCTGGACGAGAGGCTGGTCAATTTGGAGAGGGCTCCACTCACTGTCATGCTCTCTCCCTAACCCCTGTGCATAAGGGCCTTTGATGTGCCTTATGGAACAGGACACATTTGAATATAAATTTTAACTTAAGTCAGAAGGAACCAGAACGCAGGGTTAAGAAAATGGTGGGAGACTTCTCTGAATTCTCAGGAACGTCTAAGCTTGGAAAGTTACTAATAATGAAGAAAGGGAGGCCTTCCTCAGATCATGTTGCCTAGCAGCAAGGCATGAAGGGGCTGTTCCTACCTACCCCGGGAAACTGGTGTAGAATAATATAAAGCTCTGGTGGAATGTTGCATTCTGAAGTCCCAAGTGCAAACCAACTGGGCCATGAGGTCATGGGCTGGACTCAGGAAGTTGTATTAGCAGCAGAAGGTACCCGAGTTCATTATCTACGTGTCTTTTCCTCCGCCTGGTGGTTGTGGCTGGTACTGCAACATAACCTCAATCCCAGCCCAGCCAATGAGGTATATAGAATATGCTTCTGCTAGGACAAGCTCCCTGTCTGCAAAATTGTCACTCCACGTTTGGTATAGGACCCTTATGTCTTTGAGTTATAAGCCAAGATATACATCCCCACCTTCACATCAGTCTCCTTAAAATAAAAGCACCATGAGAAAGCCTTAAAAGTAGCAAGGTTCCTTCTTTACAGTGGAAATCATCTTTTTCGTGATTAGAACAGAAATTAGCTCTACTAGGGGAAATTTTCTTCCTTGGCGATTTCCAGACACCGCTGCCACCCCATAGCTTCCTTCCTCTGGCCTTCAACTTAAAACCTGCAGTTCGAGATAATGGTTTCTCCTAAGCACCTGAAAGGTATTGGAGGCCTGCTCTTCTCTCCAAAGTACCAGCACACCGGGTTCCAAGTTCTACCAGCTGAATCCTCCAGCACATAAATCTGATCTCAGATTAAATATGTTTTTATTTCCTGCATATGGGTCTCTTGCTTCTACAGATTCTTGTCTGGCTCATAGAACTTGTTCCAACATTGAGTTTCAGAAGGTGCAGGGCAGAGAATGGATATTCAGCTCGGACAGACAAGGTAGGTGCAAATGCTCCTTGCTAACTTCATTTTTATGTGCCTGTCAGGAAGGCCACACATCACTACCACCCACCTTGGGAGATTTGGGTACCAAAACCAAAGCTCCCCCAAAGGATGTGCTAATGGAAAAGGAACAGATGGCTTAGGATTGAAAACTAGGACCATGGCCACAGAACATGTACTCTCTCTGCTCCAGACTGGTTTTCCCAAACCCTTGCTTGACTCTCATGTAAGCTGAGATGGCCTATTCATGGTAAAAGTTAAGGAACACCTAAAAAAAAAAAAAAAAATTTAAATTTTCAACAACAGCAACAAAAATTGTATTCAGTCATAGCTGAGCCTGGTTCTCAGGAGATCACGAGAATCAAACACTCACCACTGTCAAGACAAGCCCGTCACTCCAGACTCTGGAGGCCGGCTGCTCTTCTAGGTTTGCAAAGACCAGATGGAGGTGAGCGCCAGCTTGTGCTATCCGAGAGACCATGCCGTCCCACCCCCAGGGACTGTGCTCTGCTCCCAGCTATTGCCTCTGAAGAGCTCGGAAGAGGTGGGCAAGGCAAGACAGAGGTGGATGGGGCACGAGGAGAGAGGAGCATCTTTGCTCCCTCCTCTCCTCCTTCCCAGCCAGCCAAAGAGAAGAATGTGAAAACAACGTTGAGGCCAAAGGCCCACCAAACGTGGTGCGCAACCAAGCGGAAGCAATGGCTGGGTTCTGGTGTCTTAATAAAATGTTCCAAGAAAGAAAATCTACTAAGAGAGGGTGTGACTAAGTTGGGAACCTGAAGACCTCTTGTCTGCCTTCTCTGCAGACCCCAGGGGACCGTGATGAAGTGCCGGCTGCCCCCCGGGGGCATCGTCCATGGAAATAAATGTACGTCATTAACACAATACACGAGACCCCTTATGCTTGCTCACCCACCCCTCCCCCTCCCCCGTATATATCCCACCCCAGCCCCCTGAGCTCTCTGCCTGGCTCTGGGCTCCCACCACCCACTTACCCCAAGTAACTGTGTGTCCCTTCTGTTCATTGTCCTTGACATCCAGCTTTGTGTGTCCCCCTGTCTTAAGATGCAGCACTACACACACTCTCAACACTATATAGCAGACTCTTTACCTTAGTGGCCTGATTGCATGCATGGAAATGGGGAAGGCTAGGCATAAACAGAAAACAAAGCAATATTCATAAAGCTAGGCAAGCGAGCGTAACATGGGAGAAACATAAGGCTTGAGGCTTATTGATTCTTTAGATCGTAACTGTTTGGATTCGCTTTCCTTCTTAAATAGCGGTGTACCATTTTGGCTTCCGAAAAAAAATCTCTTCTTGCTTCTGCCCCTCTCTTTCAGGACGGGTTGCTTAACTCAGGGATGTGATGTTAGAACGACCTCCAGGGGGCGCCACGATGCGCTTGCTGGCAGAGCGGACGCCTTCATCCACTTGGGTGCCTGCAATCCATCCCCAGGGAGAAAGGAGGACAGGTGAGAAACTGGTTTAATTTTAACAGTGTTAAGTATTGTGTGCCTCCCTGGCTTCATCTCCCAAGAAATGTCCATTCTGGGTTGTCAAGGATTCCAGGCTTTTCAGACCCGCCCTCCTGAAAAATCACCCGCTGCCAGGAAATGCCAGGGTCCTGGCTAGATTTCACCAAACCGTCCACACCATAATGATGATAATAAAAAAACAATGGGAGCGTTACAAAAATAGCCGCTTCCACTCATTGTGACAAGCAATGTTTAAAGTGTTGCTCAGATGATCTCGGTCCACCTTCCCCAATCTCCTTCCAGGGAGGTACGAGTTTTGTCCCATTAAAAGAGGAGGGGACTGAGGCTGTGAGGGTGCGGTAACATGCCCAAGGTCACAAATGGGAGTGGCGATGGCTGGGCCCTGAGGCCACAGTCCCAAAGAAAACATCCATGGGTCCCTCGGTCCATTCAGAAGGAGCCTGAAAAAGCTTAGGGATTATGGGAGTCAGGGGGCAACAGGAAATGGCAAAAACACTGACAAAAATTTCTGCAAAGAACACACTGTGATCTCCAGTCATGTCACCTCAAAAGTTTCAGCCCTTTTCTTTTGTCTTCCTCCCTCATGTCCCCCTTCTACCTTTCCCTCCCCATTGTCTGATGCTTCTATTCCTTCCCCTTTTCCTGCCCCTGCAGTTTTCTCTGTCCCTCGCTATCTTGCTTCCCTGGCATTTAAATCATTCATCATAGAGATGCAGATCTACATTTATTTTTTCCCCAATTTAGGGCTACTGGATAGGGAGCAACTGGATCATTATTTCCTGTTTCTATCAGGTAGTTCTTAAAGAATAGGTAAGCTTCATGATACGGCTACCCCAGAATAAGTGTTCAATCACCAGTAGCTTGATCATGATTACTAGTAAGGGAAGACCATGATGAAAATCCTAGGTTGGAAGAAGCTATTGCAATGTGAACATACAAAGAAAAGAGCCCTCTTTTCACCTGGGCAAACAAAGGAAAGAACACAGTGCACCGCTCTGGCTGTCTAATGTTGAAAACCACATAAATTCATCAAGGAAGCCCCTCCACACCCCCCAGCAGGTGTGCGCTCAGAGCAGAATTGGTCCTCATTGGAGCCTGATCCTCAACCTGACTGAGCTTTCTCTTGCTTTCTCAGCAGGACTTCTTTTTGATTCAGCAGACCATCCTTCTTGCCCAGTAACGGATTCCCTAAAAGTCCATCTGGATAGCTCCCAGGGTCACCCGTTAGCTTGGAGCACTGAATCCCTCTCCTTCCTCTCTCACTGATGGTCACCATCGGCCTGCCCTACTCACCTGACAGGCTGAACCCCGACTGATGGAGGTTCCTCACGGGCGGGTTGGGCCGAGTGGGAGAGCCCCGGGTGGAGCCGGCAGGGGTGCCCCCCTTGGGCGTGGTGGTGAGGTCAAACACCGGCCCATCATACATGCCCCTCGGGACCGCGTGCAGGTCCGCCATCTGCGGCACAGAAAGCATGTCACCATTTATTGCTTTAACAGTTACAGGTCTGTTCTAGGTAGCGCAGGTATATCAATGAATCAAGTGTGTGTAGTGGGAGCCAGAAACTAATAATAATGTTATTTTAAGGAAAGGAGGGGCATAAAATAAAGGGGGACATTGCAACAGAATGCTGACAAAAGAGGTAGGGGAAGGTTTCTCTAAAAGGTGAGCTTCGATGGGAAGGACCCAAGGAGCTTGAAATAGGACCAGGGCTGAGTGAAGGTGGATGCTGGGGATACAGAGGACCACAGTGGACAGCAGTGCTCTCAGCAGAGGAAACTGAAATGGAGGACCCACTGTGTGGCCAGAGTGCAGCATGTGGGAAGCAGTGGCAGAGTGAGATGGGGTTGTAGGTGCTGGCAGAGACGAGATTCCATGGTGGCTCCACCCTCTGCTCCTCAGCCCAGATCAGCGTTGGCAGGCCTGGAAATGGGCATCCTGCTGCCTGACCTACCCACCGCTGGCTGTGGCTGTGAACTTGCCCTGGGGCAGTGAAGCCAGTCAGCAACATCAACCCAGTGCTAGGCATGGTGCCAGACACTGGGGCCTAGGGACCCGGGAAACATGGTGTGTCCTCCAGAGGGGCTCACGGTCTATGAGACAAATGCTGCAAGACCACCCATGGCAGCAGGCCTGTGGCACCCGCCCCAGACCCGTTTTGGGGGCTGACAGTTCAGGTTGGCCATCATGGGACTCCCAGGCTCTCTGTCTGACAGCCGTCCTCCTCTGCTAGTGGTTCAGGGGCAGGCACAGAAGCCACACTCCTCAAATTCGGATTTATGATCCAGGTGGGAGGATGACTATCTGTACCCCTCAAGAAGTCTTGACCGATACTCCAAGTTCTCAGTGTTGCTTCGGGTCCAGAATCTAAGCTACATTAAGAGCAGATACATGGGAGGTTTGAGTTTCATTCTCTTCTGTTAGGCCAGCGCTGGAGTGTGGAATTTTACTCCAAGCTCCTTAACTTGAAAATGATCACTACTAAAAAGATAAGGATGGTGAAGGGATTTAAAACATTAAATAAGTAGTGGATGATTAAAGGACAGATGATTTGGGAAAGGCACAGGGTTGTGTATTCTGTGCAGGTACGGGGAGCAGGTATGGGCTGGCTGACTTGAGGGAGGCCCATTTCAGCCCAGCAGAAGGAAGTTCATTGTCATAGGCAGAGATGCTCAGCTCCCTGCATTGCACACAGAGGCTGGATGACTCATTATTGGGGCCACTGGGGGTCTAAGAGCAGGAAGGACACTTGGGTATTCAGTTTCTATGAGTCTCTCTTTAAGGGATACTACAGTATCTCTCAGATTCCTGTCCCCAATCCCCCACACCTCGCTGTCACCATGCCTGACTAGTTCTCCCAGCTGCTGGGGGCTTTAGCAGAAGGAAATAGCCAGCTGAGCCCCTCCCAAGAGCTGGGCTCAGTGGCAGAGATCCTTCTGGCCCAGGGGCAGCCCACATCCAGTGGCTGGTTGGTAGGCTGGGGCTAGGGCAGGAGGGAGTATGTATAAGGCCCCTTTCAAGGACCAGCCCAGCTAGGGGTAAGCTAAGGCCTTTGCTACAACTGCACCCAGGTCCCACTTCTTCCTCGGCTCCATCCTGAGTCTTTATTGTGCCACAAAGGGGAAGCCTGACCGAAATCCCCAGAAGATGCCCCTCCCTGAAACTGTTTACCAGGGAAACTACTGAGACACGCTTTCCCACCCAGACCTGCAGGGAGGTTGGGAGCTGAGGGTGGGTTAGGCACTGACGTGGATATGACTGTTTCCTCTAGACTGACCCATCTCCTCCATTCCATGTGCACGGATCACAGGTCTCTTCTCGCATAGGAGGTCCAGACCAGGGCTCAACTTCCAGGACCCAGGGCTCTCTAACCCTGCTTTGTGGAGCCCTAAGCTCACCAGAAAGTGACCTGGAGACTGTAGAGGGTAGGGCAGGGAGCTGGAAAGACAGCGTTCTGGGCCTCACCCTTAGATCAACTAGAGTTGCTCTGTTTGTAATACGCAGGTAGGTAGGTAAGTAGGTACATGTACAGTATCTGTCTATCTATTGTCTATCTATCTATCTCGTCAGAAACATAAGACTTTATTCAACTCACAGAACTAGCTAAAAGAATTAGCAACACCTGCCCTGGCTGGTATGCCTCAGTTGGTTTGAGTACTGGCCTGAGAACCAAAGAATTAGAAATATCTAATAGACAGACTGGGTTGGGGAGGGGTGGGTGTGGACTCTTGTTCTTGTTGTAGACCTTAAATACACACACACACACACACACGCATGTGCATTATTTTGAATTATTATAATGTTATTTTAAAGAAAAGCACTATACCATGAGGGGGAAAGCATTTGAAAAAAAACCTCTTCAACCAAAAAAGTTTCTGAAACCCCTTTTACATCCATTAAATCTGCACAACTATCCTTTGGAAGAGATCGCAGCTGTGAATTGCTTTGGTGGGGTCTGGAGCACAGAGACTCCTCCCGACCCCTGGCCACCATCCCTGTGCCTGAACAGGACACCAGTCCTGTCGGCCCCACCCCCGGCCACCAGGCCTCACCTTCCTCCGGGCTTTAATGCGCTTGTACACGTAGTCCGAAAACGGGCTGCAGGGGATGAAGCGGCCGGCCCCCTGGGTCACGTGCAAGTTGCCATCCTCCAGCATGATCTTGCCCTGGCAGATGACCACCAGAGGAGCCCCGCGCAGCTCCATCCCTTCAAAGATGTTATACTCTGCAGCCTAGAGACAGGGGTGGGGGGCAAAGCCATGGGTACGGGAGTGGGACGGGGAGAGCGATGTGCTTCCCACATGGTTTGGATCCTGCCTTCAGAATCACCGGAACTCGGAACTGACTTGCCAGGTAGGCCAGGAAAAGCTTCCAGTGCATCCACCCGCTTCCACTGGGTGCTGGCCATGAGTTGCGAGCAAAGAGAAGCACCCAGTCTTTAGTAAGGTCCCCACGGGGAAGTAAATGTTGTCACTGTCAGTGTCCAAGGAGAAGCTGGGTAACTCAGTGATGCTGTACTTGTCAGCCTGGTATTGCGAGGGTTGGTAGGTAGGTTACATGACCCTTCAGTCCCTACTAGCTTGAAATTTAATAATGGGAATGTGGCACAATCCTTGGGCAAAGGCCATTCCCACCAAAAATGGGATTGTTTCCTACCCCCTTCACATATTCAACAAGGGCAAGGCATCCCTGCAAAGCGGTTAAGGACGTGAGTTTGGAGGCAGGTTGTCTGAGTTTGAATTCTAGCCTCATTTCCTTGCTTTATATATAATTCCTCTATGCCGCCACCTCTGACTATAAAATGGGGTGACGCTAGCGCCTACCCGCGGAAGATTGTTACAGAGGTTGAATGAATTACAAGCATGGCATCTGAAACAAAGGTGCTTAAAAATGTTAACTATTTTTATTAGCAAGCGTTAAGCCTGTCTGTGAGGTACAGGGCTTTCACTGTCATCTGCCACCTGACACTCCTCCTGAGGAAGTTGTCGGGGCTGGTCACTCCTTTCCCTCTATTCTTTCTCCTTTTACGCACAGGTATCATTGCACGCCCTGCCCGCCTGGAGGAAGCTAAGGCCACAGGACTGGCTTTGGCTAAGGCCGTGTGGCAGGACGTGATACCCTGGGAAAGTGTGAGACACAGTCTACCACTTAACGTGTCCTGGCTCCTGGGCTCACTGTCATGGAAGCCTGTGCAGAGGTGACATCTCTATCAGCCTCTGTCCCTGAGTGACTATAAGGTGGAGCCCTTCTGCTCACCCAGTTTGTAAAGCGGGAGTGAGAAATCAACTGTGGAGGTGTGAAGCCTCTGACCATTTATTTTGTTACGGGAACACAGGGCCCAAGTTCCGGGCATGCATTCCCCGCCCTGGCCCGGCTGGCCCACCGGCTCTGGCCTCACCGACTGGTGGTTCTTGGCAGAGACGATCTTCACAGCATCAGGGTCCCAGATCACCAGGTCGCTGTCAGAACCCACTGCTATTCTTCCCTTGCGGGGATACAGATTGAAGATCTTTGCTGCATTGGTGCTTGTCACGGCCACAAACTGGTTTTCATCCATTTTCCCCGTAGCCTAGAAAAATATTGAAAACAATTGTTTTTAATATTGTCAATGCCGGGTTTTTAAGCTCAGAGCAAGGTGACCGCAGAGGCCCCGCAATAGACCCCTGAGGTTGTGAGCAGAGAGCCCCACCCAGCAAGCTTCAGAACTGGGGGGGCTATCACAGTCACCCTCACAAAGTGATGAAGCACTGGCTTAAAGGGGAGATCCTGCTCCTGAAACACGCATTTTTTCCTGCTCAAACGCATACATGTATTTACTTTTACCCCTTTAATTCCCAAAAGGATCATAGACAGTTCACAAGAAAAACAAATGTGATAATGAACTCATTTTTAAAATATGCACTTGTATTTGCGTTGGGTTTAGGATAAATATGGAAGAACCTCATCCAAATGATAACAAGGGTAATTTTTTGTTTTTTGTCCAAGTGTGTGTTTTTCGGTGCTTTCCAAGTGTTCTTTATTGAGAATACACCACGTTGGTAATAAATTATATATATAATATATAACATAATTGTAAAAATAATTCCAGATGGTGTCAAGATAAACACGTATGTGCATTCATAAATACATAACAATGTAAAAAGACAAAACCTAAGTATGTAAGAAAAGAGACAAAAGTATTTATCCTTCCTCTCTTCTCAAAACAAAAAGCCTGGTAAGAAAAGAACAACTTAGTTTAAAATCTAGCTTTGAGCTTCTGGCAGCCAAGAAAAAAAGGGAAACTTGGTGGTTTACACTATGAAGCTAAATGAGGCATTACACCATACATGTTGTATTTGGCTCTGAAATGAGTGTCTTTAGGGTTTTGAAAATAAAACAGAGGGACACGATCAACTTAATAAATTTCATCAGGACTTCCGGTCAAGATGGAGGCTTCGGCAGACATGGCTCGCCTTTTCACACAACCGCATCAAAATTACAGCCAAAATATAGAGCAACCATCATTCAGAGTATCAAAGGGCGAGTTAAAAGTGTGACAACTATGAAATCGAGCTGAATGGAAGTATGACAACTATGGAATTTAAAAAAAACAAAAACACGTCTATCCAGATTGGTAGGAGGGGCACAGATACAGGACAGGCTGGTCTCATGACTATGAGTGGTAGATGAAAATTTGGGAGGGATATTTTAGGAATAAGGAGTACCAGCCCCACAACAGCCCTCATACCCCCCAGCCTAGGGATCCAGTGCCAGGAAGATAAGTCCCCACAACCTCTGGGTGGCACGAACTGCTGGAGCCCCAGGCAGTTCCTGTTAAAGAACCTATACATGGACTCACAAACTCAGACTCACTCCCTGAGCTCCAGCACCAGGATAGCAGCCTAAAAGGCACCTGTGGTATACAGGGAAAAACTGAAGTGTCTGGCATCAAGGCAAGCAGAGGCCATTGTCCCTTTTCTAACTGCCCCCATCCTCACCCCCCTCCCAGAGCGGGCAAGCTGGTGCCATATCTGAGACTCCATCAACCGGGCTAATACTGACCCACCTTGGAGATCCCCAGAGACTCCACCTCACCACCTCATCCAAACTGCTTTTCCATATGATTGGCTGGTCTTGGTTTAAGCTTCACAACTTCCTAAATCCTCTCAAACAAGCAACAGCTGTCTCAGGGAGCCCTAGGCCCGGCACTGGCAGCAGTCAACCTAGACTCACAGCTTGGCTTTGCCTGGGCATCTCCAAGCCCAGCACAAGTAGCAGACACATCACCTTGCTTTATAGCTCAGGCAGGGTGGTCCAGGCAAAACCAGGTGGGGCTGACCTTGTCCTGTACCACTTGGGAAACCCCAGGGCCAGTGACCCCAGTCAATAGCTATAGACCATGTTGGAGCACCACCACCCTGCCCCTGCACAGCTGATCCTCCATGGAGGGTAGAGGTTGGGGGTCAGTGGTCACAGCCAATCCTTGCAGCTGACTGGCCTGGGTAAATCCCTCCCATTGACCTGCCAACAGCAATCAAGGCTTAGCTATAAAAAGAGGGTGTACTCAGCCCACATGAAGGGTGCACCTCAAGTATTCAGTTTGAGTGATAGGGGAGGCTGTGCTACTGGACCCTATAGGACACCTACTACATTAGGCCACCCTACCAAGACACAGAGTCAAAGCAGCTCTAGAACAAACACAGAAACAAACACAGGGAAACAAAGAAACATGGCTCAAATAAAAGATCAGGTCAAAACTCCAGAAAAAGTGCTAAATAAAATGGAGATGAGTAATCTATCGGAAGCAGAGTTCAAAACACTGGTTATAAGGATTCTCAAGGAACTTAGTGAGGACCTCAACACCATAACAAAAATTCAGTCAGAAACAAGGGGTACACTAATTGGAATAAAGAACAATTTACAGGTAAATAACAATAGAGTGCATGAAGCCAAGAATCAAATAAATTATTTGGAACATAAGGAACCAAAAAAATAAAAACAAAAACAAAAACAACCAATCAGAACAAGAAGAAAAATGAATCCAAAAAACAAGGATAGTATAAGCAACCTCTGGGACAACTTCAAGAGGTCTAACATTTGCACCATAGGGGTGCCAGAAGGACAAAAAAAGCAAGAAACTCAAATCTATTTGAAAAAATAGTGAAAAAAAACTTCCCTAATTTGGTGAAGGAAATAGACATGCAAGTCCAGGAAGCACAGAGCATCCCAAACAAAATGAATGCAAAGAGGCCCACACTAGGACACATAATTAAAATGCCAATGGTTAAAGATAATCTTAAAATGACAAGAAAAGCAGTTAGTTACCTGCAGGGGCATTTCCTTAAGACTGTTAGCTGATTTCTCAAAAACAGGGACCTACAGCCAAGATTGCTCTACCCAGCAAAGATAACGTTTAGAATCAAAGGGAAGATAAAGAACTACCTGAGCAAAAAAAAACTAAAGGAGTTCATCAACACCAAACCATTATTCTATAAGATATTTCTTATTTAAGAAAAAGAAGATCATCTCTGGCTGGTGGCACTGTGGATTGGCACCAGCCTGTGAACCCAACATTGCTGGTTCAATTCCCCAGCCAGGGTGCATAACTAGGTTGTAAGCCAGGTGTCCAGCCAGGTCCGTAACTGGAGGCAGGTGAAAGGCAACCATGCACTGATACTTCTCTCCCTTTCTCCCCCACCCCTTCCTTCTCTCTGAAAATAATAAAATCTTTTAAAAAAATGATTAAAACTATGCACAAAATGGCAAAAAATACATATCAAAAATTAAATCTAAGAAACAAACTAAGCAAACAGGAACAGAAATAGAATTATAGATACAGGGAGTGTTTTGAGGTTTGCCAGATGGGAGGGGTGTTGTGGAGAAAAGAGTGAAGAGGTGAAGGGATTGAAAAGTACAAACAGGTAGTTACAGAATGGCCATGGGGATGTAAAGTACTACAGTATAGGAAATGGAATGGCCAGAGAACTTACACACATGACCCATGGACATGAACAATGGTGGGCACCTTTCCTGAGGGAGTGGGTGGTGCTGAGTGGAGGGGGGCAAAAGGAGAAAAATCAGGACAACTGTAGTAGCATAATCAATAAAACATAATTAAAAAATAAGTTAATGACTAATTTTACTGAAATCTTAGGGAGAACTTTCATTTGCACGGCTATTTCTTTTTTTCTTTGGCAGCTTCTAGGATTTTAACAAGGAAGGTAAAGCCAGGTCCCTTTGCCAGAAGACAGCAATTGACAATCACTTGTACAGTGTGGCACCCTCCCATGACCTTGATGCTTACCACAGCCTTGTCCCAGATGACAGACATCCGCTCCTCCACCCCGTTGGTGCCCTCAGGGATGGCGGTGAAGTTATCCTTCCCAATCGCTTTCTGGGCAGTGCTGAAGGTGCAGTGTGCACTGCCAGAGAGCTGCAGGTCCCCGCTAGCAAAGGAGAAAAACTCCATGTGAACAGGACAAGTGGCTAGAGGCACCTTGGGGGCCCAGACTCAAGTGTCCACTGTCAGCATTTCTAGTGCCACAACTTGAGTTTGGAATCCTTCCTCTACCTCTTCCCAACTATGTGGACTTAGGTGAATTTCTTCCCCTCTCTGGGGCTTGGCTACCCCATCTGGACAATGAGTGGGTAGGATTAGATCAGCTCTTGTGTGGCGAAGTAGAAGGGACCCAAATGAGTAATCACAGTGGGTAGCAGCAAACGAGTCCTCCTTAATTTTGGTTAGGTGGTCATCCTTGACCAGCTGTTGAAAATTGGGGAAATACTTTAGTCTCTCTGGCCCTCAGCTGCTTAATCTGTAAAATGGGTGTGTAGCTTCACCCTAGTGCTTGACACACACTGTGCATTCACCGCTGTGACCATTACTAATATGATCACTAACATGAACACTAATGACTGCTGTCTGCACTCCGGATTGCAGGGGAATTCTCAGTGTCTTTCCTCACTGCAGATCCAAGTCTAGCTGATGGGTGGGCTTCTCTTATCCCTGTCCCACAGGCTCCAGGATGTTCCCACACAGTGTCCACTGCTTGTCATTCTGCACCAACCTGGCCAGCAAGGAGTTGATGTAGTCAGGAGTGGTTGGGTCAGGACTCAGAGGTGGGGATGTCACAAATGCAGCCGCCTTGGCCCAGTTCTTGCTCCAGTAATGGGTTCCATCTGTGCCGAGGCTGGCGGTGATGGGCTCACCAAAGACCACGTTTCCTACAAGGGGTGGGACACAAAGAGTTTGCATCAAATGTCACTGCTTGGGGCCCCGCTTAGACCAACACAGCCCTTGGCCTACTCAAGGCTGTGGCTCTGGAGTCGCACAGGCCTGGGTTCAAATCCGTGTTCCCACCTTTACCAAGCCTCTGCTTTTCTAGCTGCTAAACGAAAAAAGAAACTTGTATTCCTCAGATGACAAGAAGCCATTGCTTGCAACACACAGTAGTAATTCTCAAATTTTTAGGCCAATTAAAATTTGAGGCAGAAGGAAAAAAACAGGTACATTGATTCGAAGAGTCACCTCCGTTTAGGAATGTTAGAATGTGCAATAGATCTGTCTGGGAATTGACAAAACAAATGAGGCTTGTGAAAATGAAAGGGTATGGCATGTACAAAGTGTCTGGCATAAGGAGATGCTCAATCTAATGTCTTTATACCCCCTCTGCCTTCCCATGGGAGGGCTCCGAAGCCCCAGATGTGCCCACGTCATTGGGGACTGCTAGAATTACTCTTTCAAGGACATGCTTTGGTTCCACTAAGTCAAATCTCCTCCTGTGGATGAAAGGCTCACATGTTCTTTTCCATTGTGTTTTATTCCCTCACAGAATGCTAAAGGCCAGCAGTGACTCACTCAAGGACGCTCAATAACCTGGGACACATCAAAGACGAGGCTGGCTTCTTAGACCCTATGCCTGGCATTAGGGACTGAAATGCCCAAGTCAAGGAGAGGAAAGATATTGGGAAATACACTGACCCAAGCTTTTGTTGGGCATCTTAAAGAAGAAGGGATAGTGATTCAAAAGGCCAATGAAATCTCATAGAAGGTCAGTTTGGTACGAGATTCTCTGTGCCAGAATCCTGGAGTAGAGGTGGCTAGCATTGCCCTGGGCTTCTTTAGCTTCTGTCCTTCATCTTCCACAGTGAAGTTCCCCCCAAGGTCAAAGTTTAGGAAGGCTCTGTGACCATGACTGTAAGTAGGTTTTGCCTTGCTCCAACCACTATCAATTGATTTTCTCTGCTTGGAATTCTGTGCAGGGAACAATTCTATTAATGCTTCTGGCTTCCCTAGAAGAGACTCACACTTGATTTGTGATATCTGCTATGGGCAGATGAAAAATGCAATGATGACTCATATATGACAGCCCTGCTCTCAGGAATGACAGTAACAAAGGATCCACACATGACTAATGAGAATTAAGTGTTCTCCAAAAATATTTACCAAACTAAAGCACAAAGAAGTGAAGCAATGAAAGCCAAGGCAAGCACTCAAGTCCCATAAAGAGAAATGACAGCTTTAAAAGTAGAAGAGCTCTCTCTTTGGACCATCTTTAGATGGGAGAGTAAAAGTAGCCGAGACTGTCATTCAACCAGGTTTGAATACCAGTTCTCCAAGCTGAGTGAGATCTGAAAAGGTGTGCTTCAATTTTCTCACCTGAAACCAGGGGTAACGATGCCTATTTCTCAGGATATTTTTTGAGAATTCTACATAGTAATAAATTTGCAGTGCCAACATACCTGCTTTCACAGTACTCTGCAGATACTGTGTTTTTTACAAATTGAAGGCAAGGCCTTCCATCAGCAAAAAGACAATGACTTGAAGTCTAAGAGAATGGTCAGCATTTTTCAGCAATAAAATATTTTTATTTTTAAAAAGATCTTATTTATTTTTTTGACAGATGGAAAGGGAGGGAGAAAGAGGAAGAGAAATATCGATGTTTGAGAGAAATAATTGGTTGATTCTCACACACCCTCCACTGGGGACCTGGCCTGCAACCCAGGCTTGTGCCCTCACTGGGAATTGAACCAACGACCTTTCAGTTTGCAGGCTTGGGCTCAATCCACTGAGCCACACCAGCCAGCCAGCGCAGCACTAAATTATGTTAAAGTAAGGTATGTACATTGTTTTAGTTTAGACATAATACTACTTAACACTTAATAGACTTCAGTATAGTATAAACATAACTGGGAAACCGAAAGATTCATGCTTAACTTGCTTTTTTTGAGATATTTGCTTTATGGAGGTGGCCTGGAACCACATCTGCAATATCTCTGAGATATGCCTGTATTCTCTCAGGGTAGGATATACAGCTGGTCTTCATTACACTGTGGATTCCTAATCTTGATTCTAAGCAGCAATGCTGAGCTGCTGGAGAGTACTTGGCGATTCAACATATGGGGACTCACAGACTAACCTGCTCAGGAGGGAGGGGGTGACCTTGAAACACTGTCTTCCCGTCTGAACGCCCTTGATTCTTTCCTAGATTATAACTGTTCATGAGAAGGTCACTGGCTTCGATCTCAGCAGCCCTTTTTTTTTTTTTTTTTTGTCACTGAAATAATGCCACCCTGACACAGCTGTACTCATCCTTGCCAGCAAAGCATGAACCGGAAGGCTAAGGGTATTTTTCTGCATGAAGTTGAAAGCCAGACCCCCTCACATCATGGACACACTCTGTCTGGAGGCCCCAAGTCATCCTGAGAACAGGCCCCAGGTGGGAGGTACCAGAGGATGACTAGGGTAGGTGGTCATGGAAGGAGGTGTGGGGTGTTCCTATGTTCTTTTCTTTTTCTGCCTTTCTCCAAGAATAGGTAAGGACCCTGGTTCTCGCCAATGACTCATACCCAGTAGAGCAACATGTCATGTCGAAGCCTTGAAAAGCTGAGAGAGAAACAGCAGGCTCACTGTGAACAGCGTAAGGCAGGAGGTGCCCTGGAATCTGCCAGGCAGAAGACTGTCCAGATGCCTAGAACAACTGCCCTTCCCATTAAGGAAAGGGTCCCCAGTGCCAGGAGGCCACGCAGCTGAAACCCAGCCATCGGAGGCAGCTGGGACTATTTTTAACCACCCCAGTCACTCACATCTGGAGATTCACAGACCAGTTCTGAGTTTGGTCGATGAATCACTCACTGTGGGTCCCTCCTCTACCAAAACAGCAACACACACATACACACACAGTGGTCATGATCATACAACCAAACGCAGAATCCACGCCGCCAGTTTCTCAGCCACGTTGCTCACTGGTGAGCCCATTCGTTTTCCATTAGGGACAAGAATGAAAAGCAGAGAAAAAAGCTTTGAAGTGAGAGAGAACTTTGGCTTAGCACCAGGTGAGCAAAGGAAGCCCAAGTTCACAGCAATGGAGGCCGATGGCAGTGGGACGAGCACCTGGGTCACGAAGGCCAATGCCACTGTACGCACTTTGGAGACCCATTCAATCCCTTTTCTGAAATAACTAGTATTGACCTGTGTGGCTTCAGAAGTGGGACTCTGCCCCTGCACCTTGCCCTCAGCCCTGGCAACCACTGATGCTGTCCCCAGAGCAGATATTAGTTTGGGGATGAACCCATGACCCAAGCCAAGGCTGTCCCAGTTCTCCTGGGGACTTGGGCCTGAGCTGTTGGAAAAGATGTACTCTCCCTCCTCAGCAGCCCCCCACCAAGAGTAGAGGGCAACAGGTGCCTCTTGGCATTTATTGTCACTGATCATCCTGAACTTAAGGCCACCAGAGAGGCCAGTAGACAGGAGCGAGAGTGACAAAACACTAATCCCATTGTTTAAGCCCATTGTTTGGCTACACCTAAAATACCTTCAACCAGTAATTTACTTTTGTTCGCTGAAATTCAGTATGAGTTGGAGCTTTGACTTCTGTACCCAATATAATCTTGGCTAGTATGTCCATTTATAAAGCTCAGATAATGTGAACTGACAATAAAAGACCAAAGGGAGGAAGAAAGATGGACCAAGTCTCCAAAGAACTGGTTCAAGCTGTGTCATCTCAGGAAAACCACTAACCCTCCTGAGCCTCAGTTTACTCATCAGCCAAATGGGATTAATCCCAGGGTTCCGTTCCCCACCAGGATGTGGAAAGGATCAAATGGGCTACCGTGGCTGAGGGACTTCACTGAGAGTGAGGCAAGGTGCAAACTAGGCACTATTTACACTGGATATCCAGGGAGGAAAGATCTGAGATCTTGGGAGTACAAATCACCTTTTTTCCTGGCCTGTGAGATGAGGTCAGCTGCACTCTTGCTCATAACCTTCGTAATGTAGAGAGGGCAGTTGGTTTGGCTGGCAATGGTGATGGCACGGAACACAGCCTCTGCTTCCAGCTACAAAAAAAAAAAGTTTCCAGGAGTCAACAGGAACAGGAGGTTCTCAAAGCCACCACTCCCCTGCCTCCACCCACAAACGCAGGGCAGACGCACTGGATCTAAGTCTCGGATATAGCACTGCCTGGCTGGCTGGCCTTCCTGGCTCCTCTCCTCTGCCCCTCGCCTGGGAAGTGGGTGAAGGTCGAGAAAGGACAGCCTAGGGCTGCAGGGTGACATCGAGGCCTGGCACGGAGCAAACAGGGCATCACTGCAGCTCGAGTTTCTCCCTGGCCTGTCCTCCCTCTTCCCTGTGATGATCACAAAGGCTGCATATGACGGAAGCCTTTGCTCCTATCTTCCCAGGGCAGATTCGCTGGCAAAACAAAACCCCAACCCCCGATCGTATGAAGTAACCAGTCAAGCCAACACGACGTCATGTTTCTTCTAACCCTTTCCTGCAGCAACAGGTGGCCCAGGCTGGGTTCGTTCCAGCAGGCACATCTTATCCTAATAATTCCCAGACTTGTCCACACACAGACTCCTTTTGTCATCAATCTCCTCCATCCCTAAGGTAGAATTCATGTTTTCAAAGATGCTAACCAGCCCAGCTGACTTCATCCAGTAAGAAGTGGGGAGTTTTCCCTGATTTAATAACAAAGCAGGGTCTGAGAGTTCAGGCTTCCTCCAACGGCCTGGGTCTACCTTCCAGTTTTGCCACTTAGAGGATCTGACACACATGGCTGTTTTGAGGATTAAAAAAGTTCACATGTGGGAAGCAATCAGCGCACTCCCAGACCAAGGCTGGTGTCCCTGGAAGGGTGGCTACTGGACTTTCTGCTGATGGCCGCTCCCGACCGTGTGGGAGAGCCAGTGTTGCTCCGCAAGTTAGTCTAATGCAGCCCAAAGCAGAAGCGCTGGCATTTTTCCACTCAGTCAGCCACAGCTCCTTTTTGGATGGGCGTGACATTCTGGGTAGCCTATGCAGCCCAACCCTTAAAAAAAAAAAAAAAAAGACCAAAAATAGCTTGCAGAAGCCCAAGGTAAATCAGTTCCTGCCAGTGGTGAGCGTGGCTCAGCAGACAGACTCTGAGAATTTGGCCTGTCCAGCTGGTGGCCCCCAAGCTTTGTGCTATGTGGAGGAGACCCTGGAGGCCCCTGACCACAGGGAAATGTGGCCACCTTCCAGAAGTACCTAGACTCCTGGAGTGGCATCTCTGGGCCTTGGGCTCAGCTCTCTGAACAGCCTCGCCCGAGGTGGTATCTGGTAGTACTTTGCACTGTAGGGATGCGGGCTCCTCCTATGCTATGCCCAGTCCCCCCTCTCCACACCTATGCTGACCTCTCCAGCTGCCTGAGCCCCTTTGATCTCGCTCCCTCACGGCACTGCAGGATTTTCAGCACCTTGACAACATGACTATCTTTGGAAGGTTACATCATGCTCCAACTTCACCCAAAAGGCCTTCCAGGGTTGTTGGGATCTGTAGCCGCAAGGCTTTCTACTAAAAAGGAGACGGAAACAGGGAAGAGGGCAGTGGAGGGGGGGGTTGAACAAATAAACCAAAGAACAAAAATAGACATCGCTCAGAAATCCCCTGGCTGCTGCTGAAGGCTCTATCTGGCCAGCACATCACAACAGTGACCAGGATTTAAGAAAAGTGTCACAAACGGCCCTGAGCACCCCTTGCAGTATGCAAACAATGTTCCAACCCTTTAGACAGGATGGGTCGGTGCATGAACTACGCTGACCTTCAGCTTCGTAATGCACAGTAACACCAGCCACCCACAGCAGCAGCAGGGACAACCATGACAATGCAGTCAGCCTGGTACTGGGGACAAGCAAGGCATCGCATAGAATGGACTCGGTATTAAGGACACAGACTTTTACAGGGATGCTGTGACTGCAATCCCTACACACATTTTTAAAAATTGAGGTGTAATTAACATATAAGACTGAATTTGTACCAGGTGTACTACAGAATAATTTGATATTTATAGTTACTGCAAAATAATCATCATAAGTCTTGTTAACATCCGCCCCACACAGTTACAAATTTTTTTCTTGTAAACTTTCAGGATGTACTTTCTTTTTCTTTCTTTTTTTTTGAGGAGGGGAAGGTAGGGAGGCAGAGTGGGAGAGAAGCATCAATGTATGGTTGCCTTTCACCTGCCTCCAGATACAGAGCTGGCTGGAGACCTGGCTTGCAACCTGGTTATGTGCCCTGGCTGGGAATCGAACCAGCGATCTTTGGGTTCGAAGGCTGGCACTTTTCCACTGAGCCACCAGACAGGGCAAGGATCTACCACCTTCATCCAATTTCCCTACCCCTTATCTCTGGCAACCACTAAGTTGTTATTTGTATCTATGACCTTGGGGTTTTCTTCTTTGGGGGGGGAGCAGCAGGGGGGTGATTATTGTTTTATTTCTTATATTCTACATATAAGTGAGATCCTATAGTATTTTTCCTTCTCTGATTCATTTCACATAGCATAATGCCCTCGAAATCCATCCATGTTATTACAAGTGGCAGAATTTTATTCTTTTTTATTACTGAATAAAATATTCCAGTGTGTGTGTGTGTGTATGTGAATCTATGCATCACATTTCTTCATCCATTTCATCCATCAACAGACCACTTAAGCTGTTTCCATATCTTGGCTATTGTAAATAATACATTGGGGTGTAGATATCTTTTTGAACTAGTATTTTCATTTTCTTCAGATAAATACCCAGAAGAGGAATTGCTGATAGTTCTTTTTTGAATTTTTTGAGGAACCTCCTTACTGTTGTCCATACTGGCTGCACCAATTCACATTTCCAGCAGTCGAAATTATAAATTATTTCAGCTGGTAACAGAAAGCTCATTAGACAAAGGAGTTCCCGGGGTGAAGATGATGTTCTGTTTCTCCAAGTGGGTGCTACTTACCCTAAGTATATTCAATTTGCAAAGACTCATTATACCTTCACGATAAAAATACTTTTCTCTATATGTGTTACAAGCTACTTTTTAAAAAGATTCTAAAAGAGGTGGGCAACTAGATTGCAATCATTTCTGGTTTTGACTCCTTTTATCTATTGTCGAGTTGGGGGCTTAGAAAGACAGCACAGAAACATGGTTCACTCGGCTGACATGGAGAACCTTGAATGGGCTCCAAGAGCCAGACAGATCCAGGCTGGTCCCCTAAAGCCAATATGCTCTCAGTCAGATGGGGAGCCAAGTCTCAGCTATGCCCTGTGCCAGCAACTGAGACTGCTGATACCCCAGACCCAGGAATCAGCCCCGACTTCCCCTTCATTCACTCTTCAGCTGCTAAGCACAGTTGCTAATCAGTATTCATTTTACATGTGGGAAACATCCATACCTAGAGGCAATCATCCCCTTACACAAATCAATGGGCATATTGCCTTTTAAAAACCCATTTAGCCTCCTATGCAATATGGCCAATATTCTGCAGGACTCAAAATGTAATGTGGAATAAGTAGAAATGTCTCCAAAATTCATGTTAAGAAGGGATTTGCATATTTCACCTCTTCTACTGAACAACTGCAGAGTACCCACCAACTGGTGTAGTCGCTGGAGAGGTTAGGGGTCAGAAGTAAGCTTTCCTTCTAATTTTCACAAGGGCCCTTGAGTTGAGTCTTTCAAAGTGGTCTTTGTAAGAAATGTCCCAATCTTTTTTTTTTTTTGAACTTTATCACCATGTCATTTATTTATTTATTTATTTTTGAGAGAGGAAAAGGGAGGGAGAAAGAGAGGAAGAGAAACATCAACGTGTGGTTGCCTGTCACGCATCCCAACTGGGGACCTGGCCTGCAACCCAGGCATGTGCCCTGACTGGGAATCGAACCGGGGACCCTTTGGTTCTCAGGCTGGTACTCAATCCACTGACCCACATCAGCCAGAGACAAGAAAGGTTCCAATGTGTTGTCTGGTATTCACAGAGTCTCACCACCTTTCACTGTTTGTCCATACACTGTGTGTACGTGCCTAGGGCAGGGAGGCTGCACAATAACCCTGCAAATGTAAAATGACTGACAGGCCATCGAGGAAGCTGCTGGGATCGGGATTGGGATAATGGGAGACTCTGGGAGGATGCTGGTAAAAAAGAAAGCCCCCAGGGCTACTGCTTCTCTCAGTCCCTCACCCTTGTAACTCACCTCCTCTGGTCTGCTCAATACATGGCCTTCTGGGCCAGTTATCCCCATTTCCAACATCCGGGCTTGCTCCTGGAATAAGAACAAAATTTTAAAGTTTTCATTTTTTTTATCTTTTAAAAAACTTACGATATCACTTAGTCAAGATTTATTTTGAAGCCTGAAATCATTCAGACCAACCAAGCAAAGGTACTACGGCAGTGTCTTATAATACATCAATACTTAAACCAAGACTTTAAAACACACACGGCTCTACTAACTAACTTCTAACTCAAATTGAGGACAGTTTTCAAATGAGCTCAACTAGGACTTAGAGAAGTTTCACTGAAGACGTGTTCAAGGGAAAAAAAGAATAAAATGCGTATGTTGAAAAATTAATTAACTTGCCATGTGGGATTCCAAATAGGGTAGAGTCTTAACTAAAAGAAGAAAAACATTTGAGAGTGCCCTGCTTTTATTAAAAGAAAGTCTGTTAAAGCACACCAGTTCTTTTCTACATTATACCTCAAGTCACACATCACCTGTACTGCAGTTCTTTCAGATGCAGACCTCAGAGACTATACTCCTCCCTTTTTTTTTTTTTTTTAATTCATTCAAGCATTGTAAATCCCATTCATTCAACACAATTACTGAGTATCTGCTTCAACCCAGGCTCTAGGTTAGGTGTTTGAATTAAGTCAATGAGGCCCCTGACTTGATGGGACTTACGGTATAGTCCAACATTTCCCAAAGCCTGGTCAACCCACCACCTACATCAGAATGAAGTGGCTGGTGTCTGGCTCTATTCAGGTCTACCAAACCAGAATGTCTCAGGTTCAGTTCTAGGAATCTGCACCTTAGTAAGCCCATCGGGCTTTTTAATATTTTCTTTTTATGATGTAAATGAATGGATTAGAATCTAATCGGACAAAATGGTGCCTCTACCCAGCATGACCTGAGTTCGTCTTTTGGTCAGTTTCTAATTCATTAGGTCTGAGATGAGGCAGAACTGCCTACCATGGCTGATGGCTATATTCCTCAGACTTCTCGCCAGCTTTCTGGAAGAAGCAGGTGGTGGGGCAGTGAACACACGCACAGGCTAATTGAAACTGGCACAAATCCCAAGCCACCATTGCTGCAGTTTTGGTGGCTTTCACTCTGAGAGTGCAAGGCTGGTTCCTATGAACCTCTGCACTGGTGATGTGAGAGATGGAGGCAGTGAAGTGAACTATACCTTGTCTCCCTCTGAAACCATCAGATGTTTAGAGAAGAAGGGATTCCTTCCACCTGGGAAAGGACTAGTTGGTTGTTGTTTTAATAACAATTTTTCAAAAGCAGAGTTGAAAGGATGATACTACTATAAGCAATTGCAAGAAGTAAAATGGTCACTGTCGCCAGCTCCACAGAACTTGCAAAAAGGTCAGGGGCTGACTTTACTAGCAATGTTACCTCCATGTTTCATTCTTACTGTTTCATGTATCAAAACATGGACTGAGTAAACATTTCTTCTAAACTCTGGTGAGTTTTCATTTTGAATTCCGTCCTGAACTTACTCACACAAGGGTTAATTAAGGTCTCCAATGAAAGCATCTCCTGTCTGACAGGACACTGTCGCCTTTATCTTGTTCAAGAGTCCTGGGACAATGCGCAGATAAGGCTCACCAGGGTCATTCTTTCAGTAACACTTGTCTGAACTCGACTCCTGACCTTCTCAGTCAGAATCTCCAGGACTGGGAGAATCCTACGGGTCAGCCTTCAAGTTCCTCAGGTGATTCTACCGCACTGTTCATGCAGGAAAGCCCTGTTCCAAAAGCCAGGGTGCCCTGACTACTGGAAGAATGGCCTGTAAGCCCTGGCAGGGTATTTCAGTGGTTGGAGCGTCATCCAAATATACCAAGGCTATGCATTCCATCTCTGGTCAGGGTACACACAAGAATCAATCAATGACTGCATAAATAAGTGGAACAACAAATCGATGTTTGTCTCTCTCTCTCTCCCACTTCTTCTCTAAAACCAATCAATAAAAATTTTCATTTTAAAGAATGACATGTAAAGGGCCGTTGGTGCCACCTGTCACAGGTAGGGAGCAGTGGCACTTCCAGGCAGTTTGGATCATGGCACAGTTTTCGTGTGTTCCATGAGGAAAGGGACTCTTTTTCATTTCCCCTCTCCAATGTTTTACCCATCGTAGGTGCTCAATAAATATTTGTTGGGTGAGTGGCTAAGGATGCTGGGATCTCAGATTGTCCTTCCGAAGATATTCCTTGTTGGGACCGACAGGAAAAGATTTCTTCTTCCTCTGTAGTCACTTTGGCATCAAGAGCAGGCAGAGATTCTGAGGACAGCAGCTGCTTCAGTTAGATAATGTGATCAAGTCTTTCAGCTCAAGCTGAATTCAATAAACACACACAACACAACGCATCCAAATGGAAAAATGCTCATATTCTTTTCCTGACTGAGACCAGATCTTCTCCAGGTAGGGAAGGGTGGGAGTCGAGGGAACCAGCGCTACTTCTGTGCCAAGGAACCGCAGAGGAAGTGGGAGAAGGGGGCTTGGAGTTGGAGCCTGTTTGCCTCCACAGGCTGGAGGCTGAAGAAGCAGGGAATTTGGTTTCTCAGCCATCTGGCGGGAGGGCTGGGACCTCTGGCTGCTGCACTGAAAACTTGGAGAAGGGGGAGGAAGGACAGACTAATACCACCAGACACCTCCCCTGGGAGCAAGGCATTTGAACTCACTATGGAAAATGATTTCATTATCTCTGGGTGTGTGGGGGGCAGGAGAAGGCTGTCAGGGGCCTGATTAATTAACCTCCTTGGTCACAGGGAAGAGGAAATGCACGCTGAGCTCACCTCCTCCACTGATGCGACAGCACTCCAACAGCTGGAGCCCTGCACATCTGGGGCACTGCCTCTCCAGGAGGCCTGCAGCTGGAAGGGTGGGGCAAGGGGGCTTGGATGCACCATCTCTGGGTGAGATGCCCACTGAGGCGCATCTCCTCGGGGACTAAAATTTTGTGGTCCCAGGTATTGGCTATGATCTTTGGGCCAGTGACATAATCCTTCTGTGCCTCAATGTTCTCATCTCTAAAATGGGGAGGATGGCAGTCAACTTTAAAGGGTGGGGGTGAACATTAAATGAGAACATACTACAGCCCTTATCGGAGCCTGGCACATGGTAGTAAATACTCACAAAATGGTACCTACTGTTGGAAGCAAAGGGGTCCAGCCTCCACATGGTTCCCACGCCCCTGCCAATCACATTCACCAAGCACTGGGCAACTTCTAAAATAAACGCCCAGCCCTTGCACTTCTGAGCTGTGGAAGACATCTGTTTTGGCTCACCTCTACAGAGCCTAATGCCTGGCACAGAGCGCTCAGGAAACACTCTTTGAAAGAATGAATAATGGTTTCTCGCTATTAATGTTACGGCATGGATGAAGAGACAGGCTGCACTCTTTCCTGGCAGCCGCCACCTAGTTGAGGCCAGGGGATAAACAAAACGCTGGCTGAGACACATCTGCACATCTAGCCCATTAGGCAACCCTGGAGATGAGGAGAGCCCCTTCTGCTTCCTTGCGAATGATTAATTTGGGCCTCAGGACCCTCACTTTCCTGGCTTTCCTCAGGTTTCTCAGTGTGACTTTCAGGAAACCAACGGGATGGATGTCTGATCCCCAGAAGGCCTCGCTCAATTCGGTATCATCTAAGGCTGTGAGTGCCACAGTCCTGGATCGGATTTCTGCCTTCGGAGAGGTACAGGCCTTCCAGTTCCTCTTTAGGGCAGAGAATTCTCTTTAGGCCACAGAGCTGGGACTCATTTTGAAAAGAGAATCAGCAGGGCTACCCCAATAAGCGGCCTGACCAGACAACCTGTTCTTCTAGGAAGCCTTTTATGATTCTCCAGAATGGCTAGATTGCTCTCTGTTTTCCAGGGAGAAATTTTCATTTTCTCCCTCAAATTGTCTTCTTTTCCTTTCTTTCATCCTCCTAAACAGGGAGGCCCTTGCAGGGTAGGTTTTTAGTGAGGAACTTATGGAGGGCTTTGCACATAGTGGGAGCAGAAGCAAGGTGAAGGAAGGAGGAAGCAGATGAGAAGCAGAAAGGAGCCCATGCATCCGGGGCGCTGCACACACCAGTACCTGCGCGATGATGTCCCCGTTCTCGGCATGAACCTGGGCGAGGGCTCCCAGCTCTCCCAGACAGGTGAAGATCTCGTAGAGCTGAAACAGAAATGCGCCTTTGGCATCTTCACACACCACTCTGAGGATGCTTTGAGCAACCTCACCCAAGGACAGATTACAAGAGCCAGAATGAGATAAACCAGAGGAAGTACAGACGAAAACATGCGTGACTCCTGACAAGTGCTAGTCCAAAGGAACTCTAGAAAACTGCCTATTTACAGGAGCTGTTGTGTTGCCCAAGCAGACAGGGCGAATGTATAACAAACCGCCACCCGTCCTGCACACACTTGTGCGGAATTATTCCTACCGAGCTGAAGCAGAGCTTCAGAACCCTTCCCAACAAATGCTCCCAAAAGCCACGGCTGCCTGGCCAGAGGCTAACAAGAGCTGAAACTCCTATCTCTCCACCTCTCAAGACAGCCCTCCCCTGACCTCCTCACTAGGCAGGATGGGAATTCAATTCTTGTATTTTCTCTGAAAACATTAGCTGTGTCTCAAACAAACATAATTCATGAATTTCTTAAGAGAGGGTCAGAGGCAAACTGGGACCATTACCTCAAACAGCAGAAGGCCCTCCTTAATCCCACAAGGCTGAGGGCCTCCCAGGCTCCCTGGACTCATAAAGGGCTTGGATTTGTTTGGTAGATGGAGATTCAGGCATGCCCCTCCTCTCGTCCTTTTGAGAAATCCTCTGCCAGTAGAAGGTCTACCCTCCTGTCTGTCTTGCCCTGGGCACCCTGCCCATTACCTGATTTAAAATATAGCGTGGACTTCAAGGGCTTCAAGCAGCAACCTGGCCCAGCAGTCTCCCACTGTGCCCAGGGGAGTCAAGCTCAAGGAGTCAAAGTCATCAGTAACGATAGGAAACCCGTCCAGGTACCCCAAGTCACACAGCAATGGGTCATTACCTCTGTGTTGGACACTTGATACAAATCCTTATAGGCCATGTAAACCATGAAGGAGTTAACCCCTGCAAGAGAGAGAAGGGTGGGGGGGGGGGTACAGGAAGAAGACAGCATTATCCCAACCACTCTCCATCCTTTATTCCCACTTTTATAGCCCCTGAGGCCTGAGTGAGTTACAGGCTCCCATCCAATGCAAAGTGGATGCTTCGCAGTCTCTAAAAGCATTTCCCTATTCCCTTCTCACCTTGTAAAAGCAACAATTCCTATATAATGTCATCCAGAAGGGTCCCTCCTTCTGCACCTCTTTATTGCCCCCCTCCCTCTGCCCAGCACTCCCTGGCCCATGGGGTCAGCAAGCTTCCCTGTTGCTTCAGGGAGTATATGCATCACTGAGAATCACTGTAGCACACGGGCGGTGTCCACACACTGGACACCACATACTAGGTCAGGGGGCTTGGAACACCTGACCTCTTACCCTTGTGTCCTCATCTGTAAAATGGAAAAATTACAGTACCCTGCTTGATAAGATTGCTGGAAACATTACATGAGATACAGCCCTAGCACATATTTGATCTCCATGAATGGGTCCTCTGGGGTTGGTTTATTTCACTCATTGGAGTGCCCGAGCAACATGGACCAGATTCAGTGCAGGACTGAATCTGAAACAACCCTGTCCTTGGAGAACGGACAGAGCTACTGGGCAGAAGTCAAGTATCACCTCGCACTTCACTATCTAAGTCAGAAGGGTTAGGGAAAAACAAAGAGCCATTTATTTAATTTTCATCCCAAATAAACGATTAATATAGTAATGTACAGAAATAGGCAGGCCTGGGGAACAGAGTCACATTGAAACAGGGTAATTTTGGTCTCTAGCCACGGGGGCCAGCTCAGCCCACAGCGTTCCAGGACGAAATCGGGCTGTAATCTGAGAGCTTCCCCACCAAATGGTGCAACTAAGGGCAGTTCTTCCCAGCACTGCCTTCCCCTTGGCCCCCGTGTCGGCCATGCAATGACCCAGGCCCTTTGGAAGAGAAGTGGGCATTAAAGAGATTCAATTTTCTACCCCAGTTCAGATGCCCAGTGTGAAGAGGGACATAAGAAAGAAGGAAGGGGGGTAACCCCTCATTCTGAGTCAGGAAGGACTGGGGCAGAGCTCTTGGCATGAGGAGTAGAAGGAAAAGGAAAACTCATCCTGCAGGAGGTCCCCCTCTCCCCTTCAACCCAAAACACACTTCCATTGCACGCCTGGCCTTTGCATCAAGACTGGTCATCTGGTAACTGCAGCCTTGACTTTGTTGCTCTTCACTGGCCTTGCCCCCTTCTGACCCAGATGCTCAGCAGAGGCCATTTCTTATATTTCCCGAAGTCCCAAGCATGTTGCATGTCTGTACTGGGAGGGGCAGAGCAGGGGATATGCATGTGTGTGAAATACCCGACAATCGAAACGTAAGAAGTAGTAGAGAATAGAAGAGGCTAAGAAGACAGTGGGAACCTAAATCATGCACTCATTAAGAGAACACACACACACACGTGTGAACATGTGTTCATGCCCTAAGCTCCTAGCCTGAGTACCAACGCATCTTTGCTCCCAGAAATGTCTTAGCATTTTTGAGGATGCTGTCCATATATCATAGTAATGGGTTTGATCTTTGGAGTAAAAATGATGGAGCTTAAAAATTCTTAATCTCTCATTGAGTCGCTGTGTGACCTTAGGTACGATATTAACTCTGGCCTCAGTTTCTTCCTCTGTCAAGTGGGCAGCATTGCATGGAGGTGAGGAACACAGGCTGTGGGTAGGTTACTGCTTACTAGCTCTGTGATCCTGGGCTATTCATTCTGAGCCTCAGGTTTTCCATCTGCCAAGTGAGGATAATAATCCCCATCTCGCAGGGACCCCATAGAAAATAAGAGTGACAGAATAAATAAAGTGCTTGGGATGTGCTGATGCCCCCATCACCACCTGCAGGCCTGAGGTCCCAGGCTCCAAGCAAGGAGAAGGGACTGGATGGCGTGGGGAGGGTGGGTAATGGGGAAGGAGAGGGGGAAGGGAGGAAGGCAGGCGCAGGCTCACCTTTGTCCTTGATGAGGCTCTGCACCTCCTGCTTGACACTGTCATTCCAGTGGGTGATGTCCACGTGAAGGGTGTAGTCACAGCAGCTCTTCCCATCAGCCCACTCTCGCCACTTCTCATAGGCCTCTGTCAGGCTGGACTCAGGCTCGGGCACCACATGGTCAACTGAATGACAGAGACCCCAGTGACTCAGGACACAGCCTTCCTTCTCAACTGAATGACAGAGACCCCAGTGACTCAGGACACAGCCTTCCTTCTCCCTTGCGCAGGCCTGACTGCTTGCTGAGCCGTGACTGCAAGATCTCCTTTCCCTGAGCATGGAATTAACCTTGGAAAGAGTTGCTGATGATTTAGGTTAACTACGTGACCTTGGGTCAATTACTAGTCTCCCTCTCCCTCATTTTTCTCATCCTTAAAATAGGTTCCAAGCCTGGTGGGAGATAGGATGTCATAGGGTCTTCCTTCTAATGTTGTTATCCAATGAAATAAGAAATGGACTAAAGTGCTTCACCTGATGCCTGGCACATAGTATGTGCTCAATTAATGTTAGCAGTCAATGTGTGCCTACTATGTGCCATTATTACCAGCACTGTAGGGAGGCACTAGAAGAGATAAAAGTCCCACTCCCTTGTCAGCATGGAGGAGGGATTTTAAAGTTATATCAGGACACAAGGGTGGCATCTTCACGCTCAATGCCACAGTGAAAAGCCAGTGTCAGTTAAATGAACCTGACACTAGGCCCACAGATCTCATATCTGTATAAACTCTTTGTCAAGTATCTGGTTTTTCTAAGGCCCCAGTCTACTCCTGCTGTATCTGCAACCATGAATATTTTAAAAATTAGTAACATCTACAGTTGGTGAGGATAAGGCAAGTGACAGTCTCAGAGTTCCCCAGGATAATAGAGAAAAAATGAGAATTGGTACAATTTTCCTAAAAACAGTAATAAAAATAGATATCCAAAACCTTGACATTTTTTTCATACCTTAACTCACAATTCCTATGCCTCGGAATTATTCTGAAGGACATAAACAACTCTGTGTAAAATTTGGGTTCTAAAGATCTTTGTCAGTCTACATTATTACATATCTACGTAAGAAAAAATTGGATCCTGGCTGGTGGCACAGTGGGTAAGGTGCTAGCCTGCAAACCCAAAAGGTCGCTGGTTCAATTCCCCAGCCAGGGTACATAACAAGGTTGCAAGCCAGGTCTCCAGCCAGCTCCATGGCTGGGATGCCTCTCTCCCTTCCCCTCTCTCTAAAAATAATAAAATAAAATATTAAAAAAAGAAAAGAGCCCTGGCTGGTAGCACAGTGGATGAGGCGCCGGCCTGCAAACCCAAAGGTCGCAGGTTCGATTCCCCAGCCAGGGCACATAACCAGGTTGCAAACCAGGTCTCCAGTCAGGTCTGTGGCTGGAGGCAGGTGAAACACAACCATACATTGATGTCTCTCTCCCTCTCTGCCTCTTTCCTTTCCCCTCTTTCTAAAAATAATAAAATAAAATCTTAAAAAAAAAAGAAAGAAAGAAAAGAAAAAACCGAAAACAATCAAAATATTTAATAGTAGGGAAGCTTGGTTAAAACACATAAATTGTGATACCTCCATAAAACAGATGGTTTAGCATCCATTATACGTGTTGGGGTAGGACACACACAAATGAATGGAAAGACATCTATGATGTATCATTTTGTTAAAATGGGAGGCTAAAACACAGTATGTCTACCATGATCCTGCTTTTTGTTAAATAGGAAAAATATATAGGCACATTGAAATAGCGATACAGGATTTGTGAGTTTTCTTCTTCTTTTACATAACCAGAGTCTCGAAATGATATACGGAGGACATATACGTTTGTGTGATCCTCCATATACTTTTCTCCCTGGTCACCTGAAACGCTCACTTTCCTCCTGCTCCTCCCCTAATGCAGAAGACTAAGCAACATCCACATCTGCAGAGTGCTGACAAGTTCAACTCCATGCCCAGATGGCAGGAAGCCAAGCCAAGATCACTCGCTTCCTCAGTCTTCTGTCCCAGCAGTCTAAGTGCACTTATCGGAAAGCAAATGCACGGAGCTCTGTTATTGTGTCTGGAATCATACCAGGGCCTCCGCAGGCGGGCGGCTGCTGAGAAGTCAGCTGGCTTCCTCCCTTTAGCTGGAAAGAGCTTTGGGTTCCCTGAATTGCACCTTTTATGGCCTCGATGCAATTTTCCTAGGCTTCCACACCCCACTGGCTGAAGCTAAAGCCGAAGCCTGCTGGGGCTCCCATCACAAGGAAGTGAAAGAAAGTGACTGATTCTATGGCTTTGGTCATCCTGTTTTCTCGGGTGGATGTATGCAACATTAAAACAAGCAGTGCTCTTGTTGACCCAGTTGGGACGAGGGCTGGGAGGGGACCCAATTCATTGAGATTCCTTTGGGATGGAAAGGACTGCCCTGGGATACTTTCTGTTCAGTAATCCTGGGGCATGCAACTCCCTAGGTTTCTTTGGAATTGCCATAGCTACTTGAAAAAGAAAAAAAAAGGGGAACCATAGACACAGCTTGCCTATCTTCAAGATATGAAGTGGTCAAAATACAGCACAGGCCAGGTGACACTAAATGCACTGACACCCATGCATTTCTCCAGAATTGCAAGTCTCCTTTGTCATTCTCTCCTAGATGCTTCCAGGTGCCATTGGCACGCTCTGCTCTGCTCTCTGCTCCTCCTGCCTGGGACCCAAACTGGAAGCTCCAAAATCACCTTTCTCCTACCATCCACCACTTCTTCAGTCTACTTGTGCCACTGATGGCCCCAAGGTGATCATTTCTGATCATCCATCGCCTGCACACCAGCCCCTGGTGCTGAGGCAGACAGGAGAGATAGCTACTTTCATGGTCCTGAGCCTTATGAAGCTCCTCTATGTAGCTATGGGGAGCTGCCCGTGTGCTCATTCCAACCTGCTTTGATCAGGTCCCATCAGGCAGCAAGTCTTCCAACTGTCTCAAGGGAAGTGGTTAACAAGCTACCATCACCAAGCCCAGTGGTTAACACGTTCCTAACACTTGGGACGAGGAATATGTCATCTGAGGGGGGGACTTACTGATCATGGTGGTGCCGCCAGCTAAGGCAGCCTTTGTCCCTTGGAAGAAGTCATCCACTGTGGTCATCCCCTTGTAGGGCATCTGGAAGTGAGTGTGGACATCGATGCCTCCGGGGATCACCATCTTCCCATTGGCCTCGATGGTCTTCACACCTCCAGGGACAATCAGATTGTCTCCAATTTGCCTGGTAAGACAGAGAAACACCTGGCCATTTAAAAGAATGACTTCAAAGACAAACAGTGTTATAAAGGTTTTCGACATTCCACCTCTTTATTAAAATAGTCTTTGCAAGTGATTCACAAGCTTAACGATCTGGAAACAAATAGAGATAGGGATACACATGACACACAAAATAATCCAATATGCTCTTTGGTAGAAACATGTGTCCTGGTTTAGTACTGTAACCCCAGGGGTTTAGGAGTAGCCAGATATAGAGAAATAAATTTTTGAAAATACAGTGTTTTTTTATCCCTTTCATTTTGTTTATTTTAATTAAGGGTGAGGAATGACATCTGAAAGGGAATTGAAAGGGTGTAAAATAAGGAACTGTCAGAAGAGGTTTCAGGAGATAATGAATCATTTAAACAATAGGTCGGTGAACTTCGCTGTCCTCTAGGTGGGTTCATCTGGGTCCTTGTGCACCTCAGTTTTCACTCCCAATTCCATCCTTCCCTGACCATTTACCTCTCAATCACATGTGAAAACAGATTCAAAAGGAGGAAGTTACAGATGTAGAGACCCAGTTACACCTGCTTTTGTCGGGTCAGAATTTCAGTAGAAGCCTCAAGCCAAGGAAGGTGATTATGACAACCATCACCCAGGAAGCTTCAGAGCATCCCGGGGAGGAAGAGGGGGACTTGGATGGGGAGGAAACTGATGAGTATGTCAAAGGCATGCTACACAAGAAAGGGACAAACACAGCTACCCCTGGAACACTGTCGCCTCATAGACCGTCTCATTGGCTTAAATTCACACCCTTGACTTAAATCGTTCCAATATGGTTTATAGGTAGAACTATGATTCATAAACCCCTACATTGTCATTAGGTGCCTCCTACCATGGGGGCCCACAAGCTCCGATGTCGGTAGCACGAATGCTGCCTCTTCATTCAAAGCCAGCCAAGCAAGAAAGTCCCTTGGGACACTAGAAGTCCACCATTAGCCCTGTTAAAATCTTTGTTCTGCCACTGAAATATTTCTGATACCTCTTAAGAGTTCAACTCCACCAGGCCATTCCAGAGCCACCACAATCGAAAAACACTGTGGAAAACTGCAGGCTCAGGTTGTGACGCCAGTCTGGTCCAGATCCTGGTCTGTTGCGTCCCTGCTTTTTCTTCTTCATTGATTGTCCTGAGGGAAGCTGAGAACCAAGGGCAAGAACTGCTGCCTGGCCTATGTGTGTGTGTGTGTGTGTGTGTGTGTGTGTGCACGCATGCGTGTGCATTTCCAACCTTCTCATGACCAGTGTAGTGGTGAGTCGGAAACAGAAATCCCTTCCCTTTCCCTCCACCCAACTGATCAAGGTCACAATAACCTTTGAAGGCTCGACTTCCATCTCCCCTCCTTAGTCAAGTTTCTACCGACAGCCAGGTCTAATAAAGGTTGTGGATTGGCCCTAGATATGGGGTGTCTGGATGCTCAAGCATGGCTTTGCCAGTTACTAGCTTTGTGACCTTGGCCAAGTTACTAACCCTCACCAGGTCTCAGTTCCTTCATCTGTAAGATGTAATAAAAATGACTACTCCATAGGGTTGCTGCGGAGATGAAATGCTATTGTGTTATGCCTAAAGAACACTGTTAGGTACATAAGAAGTCAATAAATATCAGCTATTATAATGAATAACCACACTACTCCTATACAGCCCTCTCTTTCTGCATCTCAGTATTCTATTAATATCTGATTTTGGTAATATCTGGTAATGTTACCTCTGTTCTTTGCATGTGCATGCATGTGTGTACACACACACACACACACACACACACACACACACACATTATTCAGTTCTAAAAATCTGTAAGATCCCTAAGCATGATGGCCTGATGACTTGGGTCCCAATGGTATCTACCATAGCAGGTGCCCAGTGACAGATAACTGCCTTGCACGTAGCAGACACCCCATAAAATTCACAAGCAAACAAACATGTAACAGCTGGGGGAAATAACAGATACTCCCAGACTTATGATGGAGTTATAAGTCCTAATAAACCCACAATACATTGAAAATATCATAATGTGAAAGTGCATTTAAAACACCTAACCTACCAAACATCATAGCTTAGTCTAGCCTTCCTTAAACATGCTGGGAACACTCAGAGTAGCCTAGAGTTGTGCAAAATCATCTTGCTGTTGCACCTAGAATCACACAAGAATATTGTACCACCTATCACTACCCCAGAAAAAGATCAAAATGCAAAATCTGAAGTGCAGTTCCTACTAAAGGTACATCACTTTCACACCACTGTAAATTCCTAAGTCAAACCAATGTAAGTTGAGGACCATCTGTATTTCTGATTTTATGCTCTGTTAAGAATGTTGTTAAAAACTAACACAATTTCAGGAGGGGATGAAGATCATGTTTATTCAACCCTGTCTCCACTACCAACACATACATCTGATGGTTAAATGTTTTCTATAACATCCTTGGCAAGTGGCCTCTAATCCAATTTAATAGACATGGCAAAAAATACTTACTTTGCATATTCAGTTTTGGTAGATGCTCGAAACAGTGTGTGAGGATAGACTGAACCTGTATTTATGACTCAGTTGTGAAAAATTTTGTGATCAATTACTGATGCCTGTCACTAGCATCAATATAAGGGAGAAACATTAGGTACTAATTTTTGTCCATCTCTGGATCTCTAAATAAGAAAATTCACTTCCTCCAAAGAGCCAACTACATACAGTAATTTTTAGTAATAAAAATATATAAAATCAATCATGATATATTTTGATAAAATTATTATTTTATATTGGTTAACTTGCCTACTATTTCCATTTTTCTACTTTTAATATGAAAAAGTATTTGTGGAAATTGGCAAGGCAACTAAATACCAATATCTTGCATTTGGTCATTCATCATTCAATGTATCTAATATGTTGATCTTTAGCAAGTTATTTACTTTTTTCTGCTCCTCTTTGTCCTCATCTGACTAAAGGGGAATAAAAGTACTTACTTCATAGGATTGTTGGCAGATTAGATAAGGCATAAAAACATTTAACAGTGCCTGACAGGTACTACATTCTCAATAAAAGGTAGCTCTTATAGAAATGCCAAGTGCTCTATGTGATAAGTATTGGGTCAAGTGCAGGGGATACAGGGGTGAATAGGATAAGGCCCTTGTTCTCAAGGGGACCCAACAGGGTCAGAACTGCTCTAATTGATAAAAGTACAAGATATTTTAAAAGCTCACAGGAGGGGAAGCTAACTTAGATTTGGGGTCTGGTAAGCAATGTCCACTATAAAAAGCCATATATCTAAGCCATGTTTTCAAAGATAAGAGGTCTTCTGTCACCAGTACCTTAAACTAGCCAATGATATTGAATAATATAAATATAAAACTGCATGAGGTCAGGGATGGCTAATAGGCTGAGCTGAATATACCAGTTTTATACAATATTTTATCACTGTGAGGACATACCATGCTTTATGTGATGAAAGGCTATGTGTATATAAAGTTCTTTCTTTCAAGTCACTAGGTAAGGACCCTGCACAGAATGGTTACCTGGCTATGCTGCTTACAGACACCCAATGGCAAACCATCTTGTAAAGTAATTATACATTCCTAAAGTTGCTTTTTGGAGGTCTTGCCTGAAATGTATGCCCTGCCCATCAAGGTCTTACCTAAGTTAAGTTCAGTTTAAATGGCCTTCTCCCTTCAAAACCTTCCTCTGGGTACCTCACAATTACTTATCCTCATTAGAGCTCCTTTGGTACCTATGTTAGGATGCTATAATTTGTGCACATTTTTCAGCAGCCTTAAGGACAGTGGTCACATCTTCCACATCCCAAAGATGCTTAGGAAGCCATCGTGCGACTCACACGAAGGGGCCTTCAGGGGCAGGGGATAAACTAACTCAGATTTGCCACTTTAGTCATAATCCAAGTGAACCAAGGCTAGCTCCCACTTTCAAAAAACCATGAGCACCCAAACTAAAGGGCGAAAATAAAGACTATTTTTCAAGGAGAAGAAGAAATGAAATGCAGCGACCCAGCAGTTTAGTATGCAAAAAAGTAGCCAGCTTCTTTGTGAAGAAGAGACTGAGTACAAAAAGATAAGGGAAGGGTTCCATATACGTACTTTATTAAGCCATCTTCCATGTAAATATCAGCATAAAAGGATTGATCATCGTTGACGATTCTGCCTCCCTTGATAAGAAGACGGTCACTCTAGAAGAAAAAGGGAACACGAGTCATTGTCACAGCTCAGCTTTTAGGGAAGAGTGGTCTGCCAAAGCTTTCCCGAATCATTGCACTAGAAGTCCAGGAAGAACACACTTACTAAAGACATACACCTGTGTGCTCACTGAATTTAGTATTTGAATGGGGGATATTTGTGGGGGATCCAGTCTTTCTCATTTTACTCCAATTCAAATTTTTCTGGAGTTTCACCTCTTGCTTTAGCAACCTATCATAGCCACTCAGAAATAGCGACTCAAGGGAAGAGACCCTTTATTTTCTTTTCTGCTTCAGGAAGCACTCAATATTTCAAGTGGGATAACATATACCTCAGTGCCCGGCATCCAGTCTGGTATTCTGTTGTCACTTTGTAGTGCTTTTCAAAACAGAACTTAGATCACGCAGACCATGAAAGAGCCTTTAAAAGCCTTTACAATGACATGGTAGTCATGTTACATTCAAAATTCAGGATACTTATATATGTATGCCCATGTGCACATGGCATTGTAGAATGTATAAGAAAACCACTTGATGGGGAAAAGAAGACAAAATACCTATAGTATTTAACTCAGGGTGAAAAATTTGGCAGGGTTTATATTTGCTTCATTATACTCAGGATTACATCTTCCGAAATGTAATCTCTTTATTGCTTTTATTATTAAAAATTTTTTTTTCCTGATGAGAAAAGTCATTAAAAATTACAACTTAGATGAAGTTTGGATAAGTAAGCCAACTGGAAACAATGCACATAGACTCCAAAGTCATTAACAAAATATAAACATATACTTTCCATATAAATCAGGAGAGATAAATCAGTATCAGCTTTCATAGGTTTCATTAAATGAATGGAGCTTAGATTGCAGCATGAGGGATGGATGAAGCTTTGTTAGGTTCAAAGGGGAGAAGAGAATTCTTAGGAGGCTGTCCGTGTGGACTAGAGCAAGAAAAAATAACTAGGAGGGCAGATTTTGTTAAGATTTCAACTTAAGATTTCATCCATCCATCCATCCATTATTCATCCATCCACTCATTCAGCAAATAATTATTTAACATTTATTACTGAACAGGTGGGGAGGGAACAGTTGTGAATGAATGAATCACACCAGGTCATAGCTTCCATGGACCTTAAAAGAGAAGTCTGGCAGTAAAGAAAAAAAATGTCAACAAAACAAATAAAATACAAATGCATATTAAGTGTCCCAAAGTACAAGGGAGTGGCGCTTGTTTAAATTGAGCCTGGAAAAGGCCCTTTTGGGAAGATGAATTTAGAGGGGGGCGGAGATGGAGAACCACAGGCAGATGGAACGGAATGTGCAAAGGCCTGAAGTAGGAGTACATTTTATTCCTTTGAAAACCTGAAAAAGATCAAGAAGGAAAGGGGCTTGATATGAAGTTGGCAGGGTAGGCACTGGCCTTCAAAGAGGATGTAGGTTTTATGGGGAAGGAAGTCCCACACTCAAGCTGACTTCTGGCTTCAGACATATGAAAGACCTGTCCCAAAAGTACTGAGCACTCAAACTATTTGAATTTGATTGACATTGACTCGATACTTTTGGGACAGGCCTTTTCATGAAAGTAAACAGAGCCAGAAAATGACAATTGAAACTCTGGATCAGTGAAGGAAAAATCAAATTACCACTTAGTTTCTCCTGCTTCCAAGGTATTGCATGAGAGGGAGAAATTTCATCCTGCCGTATTGTCAGGGGAGAGGGTTTTTAAAAGATGCAGATCAATGAGGCACTCTGCAAGAATCTACGAATGAGGCAAGGATACGCACTAATGAGGTCAAATACAAATTCCCAGCACACTGGACCTCCAAGCTCCTTGAGATCTAACCTCTGTCAGTATGTCCTTTCTATTGCATGTTGCCTTGTGTTTTAGATATAGTGGCAAAGCTAATAAACATGTAGTTCTTGCTACATATTAAGCTCTTGGGCCGTAAGTCTTTGCAAAGATGTTCTTTCTGCTTTCTCATATTTACCTAGCATCTGACAACCATCCTCTCCTTGGTCCAGCCTTTAGTCAGAGAGCTTTTTTCCTACGACACACCATCTGACTTTCTAGCAAATTCCACCCGCTGCAATTTAGTTCAAACAATTCTATTGTTCCACGATAGCTGGTTTATTGTTCAGTTGTTTCCTGACTTGACCAAAAACTCTCTTAATTTTGAAACCATGTGCCTTGCAATTCCTTTTATTAGTTCTTGCATCCTTGATAGCTGTTAAGTATTGGCCAAATGAATGAGTGGAGGATGGGTCAGAGAAAGTTGTATTATATTAGTATAACAGGAGGGCCATCTGAGTCAAGAAATCATGTGAAGTGGCCAAAAAATTGGACTTCAAGAAAAATGTTTTTAAAAACCTGAAGTAAAAAACAATAATTTACTGTTTTTACAGTAGCTGAAAATTGGTATGAGGCAGTCCTAGGGCTGTGCTGTCTAAACTAGGGAATAGACTCCCAGGCCTGGCTCTGGCCACCTGTACTTTATGAGACCCCTTCATGGCCCTCATGTAGCCATCAGCCAGCCCAGGACCAAGTCACAGACCAGCAGCCGAAACCACTGCCCCAGGCATAGTTCTGTGTGACTAGGAGGGTGAAAGAAGTATCCCCTGCAGGAGCTTTGTAATAATGTTGGGTTGGCCAAAAAGTCTATCTCATTTTTTGCTACAAATTAAAAGACACATTTTTTTCATTTTCACCAGTAACTTTATTGATTTGGATGTTTGGAGTATGTCGGCTAGCTCCCTCATGGTGAAATGTTGATTGTTCTCAATTAATGCATCAATTAATGCATCAGTGATCTTTATCAGCTTCAACTGGTCTACTCATGGAGCATCGTCCAATGAGAAATCTCCAGCACAAAACTTTGCAAACCACTTCTGACACGTTTGATCAGTCACAGCACCTTCTCCATACGCTGCACAAATCTCTTTTTGCAACTTTACCTTTCTCAAAATAATAAAAGCATAATATGCCAAAAATGATGCTTATTTTCTCCCACCTTCAACGTTAAAATGACTACACAAAAATTCCCCAACTTTCATAAGATTTTTTTTTAAATGCACGCTGATATGACAGCTGTCACGATACAATCTAACAAAACTACTTCAAATAAAGTTAAAGATAACTAAGCACAACTAAAGCCATTGCATGGAACAAACCAAACGAACTTTTTGGCCAACCACTATGATGTTCCTTCCTCTCATAGCTCAGTGCTTTTCTGATGTTCTTTTTATCTTTTTAGCAACGAACTGAAAAGTAAGCTGGTTTTTGGAAAAGAGCCAGTTATTGCCTCAACAGAGACCAGCTATAAAATATGACCATTCTCCTGCCTAGGGACATCCAACCCTGGGTCACCGGCATGAGTAGCAAGGGCAAAAGCCATCTCAGGCCCGATGTCCCTCTGGGGGGGTCAGTGAGAATTGATCTAAGTGGGATTAACGCCATTATGATGCAGTCATTGGAAACTCTTCAAATGATAATTAAATAAACCCACTTTGGCGTAATAATCAGGAATCTGAACAGAAATAGCAAAAACCTCAAGAATGCCAAGAGAAGCTGCCCCCAGGCTCCTCAGCTTGTCTCCCTAGCTTTTATCAAAGTGGTTAACAAAATTGCTTTATTAACTTTAACTCTCTCCATGCATGTGGGATGGAAAAAAGGACAGCCCAGGCCAACCTTCATCAGACAGAGAGGAGCCTGAAAAGCCAGTCTTGGGCTTGTCATTGAAGAATGACATAACTCCTGACTACTCCCACACCACCTAAAAGCAAACCAACCTCCCCTGTTGCAGAACATGCTTGTCTGTGAATTCCAGGACCAGCTTTATAGAGGAACACATGCTGGAGCCAACAACCAACAAGACAAACAAACCTGACATCTAAGATTAAAAGGCACCCTGCGTGATGTTGGAAAGGACAGGTGAACGTGACTTTGTGGGCTCTTTGCTTACTATTCTCAGCAGCTCAAGTCAAGCATCCAGAAGCTGATGCCCAAAGGGATACAGTGGTCTAGTTTGGAGCCTTCCAATGTTTCTCATGTAATGAGAGACCTAGGGGATAATGGCATTGCCAGAGCACACCGGGATCATCAGGAGAGTGCCCGATGACCTACTGATTCTGCAATGAATCTTTCAGAGCCTGAAACAATCAGCCAAGGATTCTACCTGCCTTAGACCCTGCAGGGTCCCCTAGGGTGAGTGCAGCAAGGTCTTGCAGCCCATAGGAGTGCCAGGCATACTAGCTGTAAGTGTGGGTGCAGCTGGGTTCTCCCACTACTGGGAGAATCAGGCAACCCATTTAACTAGGTGCATGGTCTGGAGTTAGGACTTAATCTCTCAGAACCTTGGGGTTCTTTATCAGCTAGGAATGGATACTAATAGCTAGCTCCTCGCACAGGGTGGCTTCCAGGAATAAATGAGGGAAAAAGTGTGTATGTGTATCTGACTGTATACATGTATAAAATATCTAGGACACAAGTAAATACCTCTAAATATTATATTAAGTCCATTCATATTATTTATAGTACCCCATATTTTTTTTAAAGTCCTTAAGGAACATGTTGAGAAAGGTTGATTGTTCCCCTTCCCCAAATGGGGAGATAAACACAAAGAAAAGAGTGACTTTCGGAGTGACAGAGTTGATCACTTTCAGTTGAAAGCAAAACCCAGGTCCCGCCTTGTGGGGCCACAGCGATTTCCATCCAAAGCCACTGTACCAATTGTCCTTAAACCTATGACAAGTGGCCCTTTCTTTTATTCATTTTTTAAATTTTTATTTTTAATCCTTACCTAAGGATTTTTTAAAAATTGATTTGAGAGAGAGAGAGAGAGGCAGACAAACATTGATTGCTGCTCCATGCATGCACCCCAGCTGGGGATCAAACCGTAGCCTCAGTTTGTGCCCTGACTGGGAGTCGAACACGCACCCTTGTGGTGTAAGAAACAACACTTCAACCAAATAAGCCACTTGGCCAGGGCTTATTTGAAGGCACTCTCTTTGTTCAACACTGACTCTGACTGCTCAATGCTGAAAATTTATGACCTGTGCTCCATGTGGAGTAACTAGGAATCCAGCAACTTTTCAGCCTTTGCGTATAAAACCAGGGCGGTAAACCTGCCCCTTGTGGCCTAAATGTGTCAATGCAGCTCATAAAGGATCCTGATTTACAACCCAGGGTAGCCCAGCTCCTTGACGTCTGTCTGATCAAGTGATCAAGTCCAATCCTTTTCCTTCCCTTGAGTGTAATAATAATGAAGACAAACCACTCTAAAAAATTAGAAGTTTGTGAGAATGAGGGAGGGAGAGGAGAGAGAGATGAGAGGGGGTGGAGAGAGAGAGAGAGAACAAAGGAGGCAGGAAAGAAGAGTGGAGGGGCCGGAAGGTAGGAGGAAATAAACTCTATAGTCTTCCAAAATCCCTTGTTAAAAATGGCTGCAAGTCAAATGAGAATAGAAAATGAAAGAACCAAATCTTGAACGCAAGCCTGTTGGAATCGTTGGTTCCCATTTTCATTTTCCTTATCTAGTCTTCCCATGTAAAGAACGTCAATGATCACCTCCATCGACCTAAAGTGGTGAGATGGCCCCGCTCTCCGCAGCCAGAGAACCAGAACCCTCTGCAGATTTTCCCTGTCCATAAAGCCAGCCCGAGGACGGTCCTTAAAGCACCTCTGTCCCACCCTCTGAAGACATTCCTGCAGCTGAGTAAAACCTAGAATCCTAGGAAGGACAAAAAAGAGGATGTAAAGTGGGGAGTGAGTCTTTCAAAATAAAATATTTTGTTACTTGGTGCTCAAATCGCAGAACACTGCCTCTGACCCTCGGTGGGATCCCAAGACCCTTTTAAATTGCAGGCAGATGCTGGTGGCGCTGTAAAATAAATTCCCTTCTGGGTAGATTTGACTCCCTAAAAACACATCTGCTCTTAAGAATATAGCAGGATGGGTAGACCCCATGGATGAAATCTTGTTTTTCTTCTGACAAGACACACTGACATGAGTTTAAATTGTAACACAATTATAACACTAATACTACCTGTGTTTAGACAAGTGACGTTACCTCTCTGGGCCTCAGTCACACGATCTGTGAAATGGGGGCAATGTTACCTCTCTCTTAGGGTGCTGGTTAGGATTATGGGGTATACTCTACATAAAGGGTTAACTCCGCTTGGCATGCTATAAAAAATTAATATATGGGAACTACCATCATCATTATTATTCCTTATCAGTATTATTCCTTATCAGGCCATTGTAACCTCCCCTCTCACAAATGCTCGCAAGAAAATGAACTAACATTTTGTTCATCAAAATCTAGAGACCTTACCATAAAGGGAATTCCAGAGATGCCAGTCCCCAGCTAACCCTCAGCAACTGTTCTCAGCTCCTGCCACCAGCAGCCAAGGTCGGCCAAGGCTTCTCCTTTTAACCTCCCCAGCACTCTCTCAACCCCAGCAAGTTCCCAGGGCCCCTTCAGGTCCTTCCTCCTCTGGAAATGAGCCTCCACCGGGAGATAACAATCTACTTGCTCTCTTCCAGCTGGAATGGAGAGTGGTTTGAGAGGTCTTAAACCTACCCCAAGCCTGCCCAAAGCATGAATCTGTTTCCAGGGCCCTCAGGGACAAACATGCCATTGACACAGAGAGAGAGAAAGGTCCAGAGAAAATACACATCTTGAAGAGCAATGCAGTTTTTTCCCAGCTCTTGAGTCTTAATTGAAACTGGGCATAGTTTGGCAGGGTTGGTTGGCTGTTCCAAACTTCTCAACTGCTACAGATGAATCTCAAAAACATTCTTCCTTTCTCACGTCATCCAAACATACTATGACCATCAAAGTGCTCTGGGTAGAGGTTAACCTGGGACACTCCCTTCAAAACACAACCCACCAAGCAGAATTCATACCAAACGAGCAGCACTTGTTCATGGGATCACGTTTGGTTGGGTTCTGCAGGAACAGATGGCAGGGAAGAAAATGCAGAAAGCCAAGGAAGCAGCAGCTGAGGGCAGTATGAACCAGAACCAGGGACCTGCTCAGTCTTCTCGGCCGGAATGTGAAAGTCAGCCCTGGCTGGTGTGGCTCAGTAGGTTGAGCACCGGCCTGCAAACCAAAGGGTCGCCAGTTCGATTCCTAGTCAGGGCACATGCCTGGGTTACAAGCCAGGTCCCCAGTTGGGGGCGCACAAGAGATAATCACACATCAACGTTTCTCTCCTTTTCTCCCTCCCTTCTCCACTCTCTAAAAATAAATAAATAAAGCCTTTTTAAAAATTCCATTTTTTTAATCCTAAAAAGTGAAAAAGAAAATAACTTCAAAATTAGCTCTCCTCCCCAGAACGTCACATTCACTATTCTAGTGACGCAATGATCAAAGGGCCAGCTAAAATACGTGCTCTGCCCTCAGAGTGCAGTGGGCAGGTGAACTCCTAATCCCAGCCCCTGACACCAGTCCCTCCATCCTTCGCCAGGCTCCAGACAGGGATAAGCAGAAGTGGATAACCAGGCTAGGACCGGGAGGACGGGGAGGGGAGGAGCCCCAGTGCCTTTCCCTTCTCTGGCAGAAAGGGCATCTGGGACCTCAAAGAACCAAACCTTAGTCGCCTGTCCACTATTTCCACACTATATGACATATCCTGGTACAAACTGTTATCGACTCAGCGTCATGCTTAAATGAACGCCTTTTTAATGGAAACACTCCCACAAATTCTAAGCCCGGATCACTTACCAACACCAGACATTAAATCTAGGACTAAAAACATTGCCAAGTTTTGGCTCTATTCTTGCTGCCTTCCAAAGGGTCCTAGCTTCTGAGCTCAGATCTGCGACCTTCGGCGAAAAGGAAGGTTACCAGGCGTCAGGGAGGTGTCTAAGACAAATTGGCATGACACTGAGGCTTTTTCCTTGAGCCTCTCAGAGGGTTTATAAAAGATGAGCAAGGGGACAGAATTTATGATTCAACGTCACTGAATGTCCTCTTTCAAAATCACCTACAATGACCTAATGGAACAGGAGAAACACCATCCCTGCCCTTGGGACACAAACCGACATAGGCCAATGTGGGTGGACAGGGCCTGTCGGAAGCAAAAGCGGGGCCCAAAGCAAAGCCATGGGGACCTGCCAGGGCCTGGGCAGCACAGCAGATAAAGGAGATTATAGGGATCATGAGGGATCCCTGGGTCAGAGGTTGGGGGTGGGGATGAGGGAAAGGCAGGGTGGGGGAGTTCAAGTATGGAAGCCAACACGCCTCATCAGAAAACAGGATGTAAGCGGGTGTGGGTGCTAGGAGAAACTGGTGCGCGTTCAGCCGAGCTTTGGGGAGGGGAAGTGGAAAGGATGCTGTCTGGGATGGAAACTGGCCCTGACAGCAGCCGGTGGAGCCAGCTCAGAATTCAGTGAGCCACCCCCGGTGGGGCAGGAGGGTTGAAAGTTGGAGCTATATTTGCATCTCTGCCACCTACTTATTTGTGTGATTTTAGGCAAGTGATTAGATATGTCTCTGGGCCTCAGTTTCCTCTGCTGAGAGAAGGTGTAGCTCTCTTAAAGAGGCCCATGCTACTCTGCCGCCATCTCTATTTGATTGCTTTTTTTATACAGATGCACAGTTAAAGGCAAATCCGAATTGCAGTGCAGTTAGAAGTTAGCTCTCACTATTACAGATAAACTGCCTGAAAACCGTGTGGCTCCGGGCCTGAGTGCAAAGTAGAACAGGAATTAAAGCAAAGTCAGTACTTTCGACGACGAATCCACAGCCTTCTTTGCTCTGGATTTATCTGATAGTTTTGAGTTTTGTTACTATTCTTTGTGTTTTGCACTGCTCCATTTTGGGCCCCCAATCCACATGCAATGGTGCAAGCCCTCTGTGCCTGTGCAGACTAGTAAACAGGGCTCCAGCTTCGTTCCAACAGGATCCCGTGTGCCAGAGTCCCAAGCCTGTGCAAAAGCCAAATGCCTGCGTCATCTGGCAGGAGGGCCTGAAATTTCAACCCAGGCCTCAACTCCAGGGATAAACACATTAAATAATTCATTCCTGAAACAAACACCTGTGCGACTTCTGCCTGTGAAGTTGTATGTTAGGTTTATGGAGAAGTGAAGATAAGACAGTGGGAAAAGTAAACCATGAACTCCAATAATGATGTCAAAGAATAAAGGAAAGGGTATTAGGTTACTCTGTCCAGCAAAGCTATCATTTTGAATGGAAAGGCTTCCCCAAGCAAGGTAAAAAGCTAAAGGAGTTCATCATCACCAAGCCATTATTATATGAAATGTTAAAGGGACTTAATTTAAGAGAAAGAAGATCAAAACTATGAACATTAAAATGGCAATAAATTCACAACTGTCAACAACTGAGTCTAAAACACAAACTAAGCAAACAAACAAGCAAACAGTCTCATAGGTATGGGGATCATTTGATGGGTTATCAGTTGGGAGGAGAATGGGGGAGAATGGGGGAAATGGTACAGGGATCAAGGAGCGTAATTGGTAGGTACAAAATAGACAGAGGAATGTTAGGAACAGTATAGGAAGTGGTGAAGCCAAAGAACTTATTTGCATGATACACGGACATGAACTAAGTTGGAGTGATTGCTGGAGGGAAGGTGGGTACGGGGCAGAGGGGGAAAAGGGAGAAAATTGGGACAACTGTAATAACATAATCAATAAAATATATTAAAAATAAAGTAGGCCAGAAGGAGGAGGAGGAAGAAAGGTTAAAGCAACAGGGACAGAAAAATGGTAAGATTGGGCACTGAGGATTGTCAGGGCCATGGAGCGATTCCCTAAGATACTTGAATGGTGGATACATGACAGTATGAATTTGTCAAGACCATAGACCTGTACAACAAAGAGAGTGAACCTTCATACAGAACTGTGGACTATCTCTCAAGTCATTTAAAAAAAAAAAAAAAAGGGAATGGAAAGTGATGTGTCACAACTGACTGAAGTTTGGAGGCAGGATGGCAGGAAGGACCCAATAATTAAAAATGGAGAACAGAAGGGAGAGGAACAAATCGGAGGCACACGATGGTGAATCATAATTTAGATGTGCTGGTCAAGCACATGGCCATGCAATGGATGGCTCAAACTGGAGGCCTATGATTTAGAATAGTCAGGTATTCACGGATGAACCTGAGTGCGTGTCGCACTGAAAATCGCTACACCAACCGAAAGGCAACAGATAATAGAAAAGCCCCTGGAATGAGAGTCAAGAGCCCTGGATTCTGGTCATAACGCCGTGACCCTGAGCGAGGCACTTAGCCTTTCTGGGCTGCCAGCCAGTGTATGGTACCCACTTCGCTCTTTTAGAAGCGTTTCTCCTCTTTGATCACGCCTGATGGACAGCTGGCTTTGCCTCCGCCTTTAGAATGACAGGGAAGCCTAGCGAATTCCCACCCCACTGCTCCTCAGAAACAAGAAACGCTTTCACTAAACCTGAAAGCCAGCCAAAATACAATTCCCAGAGGAGGAACGCGGGCTCTGGGCTTGGAATGTGTGAGCGGCACCTTCAAATGACAGGCAATGATTCCCCATCTATTTGTGGTGGCCACAGGGACCCTTCTCCAAGCCTGACCTTATAGTTTTAAAATTGGTGGGGGCTGCCTGGGGATTGTGGTTATAAGCACACAAACCACTGGCTTATGCAACTTCCTAAAACTGGCCCGTGGTGGACGCATTTAAGAGAACGTGCAGCTGCAATGTTGTAACTCACACCACGCTGGCGTGGAACGAGCCCTTAGAGAGACAGCGTGGGAGGAAGGGACCGTTTCAAAGACCAGAGATGTCCCCCAGTTTGCTCTGCTCTGGAGTCCAGACACCAGTGACTGACTCCGTACAGGACACTGTCCCTCATCACTCACTCCATGGCCAAAGAACCTAAGCGTCGGAGCAGCCTGATGAAATGGTGATAAAAAGAAGGGATTCCGGAGCCACAGCCTGGACTGTACAAGAGAACTTTCATCTGTCCCAAAGCACCGACAGCCAGATTAAGCCTCAATTCTGATGCAGAGTAGCTGTTCAATAACTGCGCATTTCTTTAAAAGCTGGACGCACGTGGTCTTTCGCTCAGGGCCATGGCCCCAGCAGGATGGACAAGAGTGACAGCCTTTGTACTGCCAGGCAGCTCCAGAGCCACTGATGAGATCCGGAGTGGCATAAAAAACAACACAACCACCACAACAACAAAGAAATCCCATCTGGGCACAGCCCTGAACGCCAGCTCTTGGGGATGCACTTCCCACGCAAAGGGGAAAAGGAGGCATCGAAGCCAAACAGCTCAGTTCTGCCATCGGAAAGTGTGCCGGGGTCCAGCTGATCAGAATGTCAAAAAATAAAAATCAAAACCACAGCCTTTGTACCCAGTGATGTTTGTTTAAGTTTTATTAAGGAAAATGATGAAGGTCCAGCTGCTAAATTTGGTCTCAAAAAGGTCATGCTGTTGGTGACGTTCCTGGAGTCTGCTGCAAGGTTGCGCAAGTAACCAAGGTCTCTCTTTTGGCCGCCGACAAAGGCAAGATGGAAAGACCAAGATCATATGTTCTGATGGCAAAAAACACAGGAATAAATTTTTATATGTCCCCCCTGCCGCCCCCAAAAAGTTGGATCCAAATCTCAGCTCACTTCCTTTCACCTGGCTGCCCACCCACTCTCTTCTATGCCTAAAAACTAGCTTCATTTTTCATTTTTTTTATCTTTGACTACTTTCTTGCAAGAGCTCCAAACACACTTCCTAAGATAGTGTGGGGGGGGTGGGGGGGGCAGGGGCACTCCTTTTCCTGGCTCTCCCTTCACACAAGAAGCAGATAATGGTGAGGACTGATTCTTTTAGTCACAGCCATCTAGCTGCCTTGAAATCTGCATACCCACAGTTCTACTTTCATTTGCTAGAAGAGCAGATGTCAAAGCAATGGACCTTTTTGACTCTTGGGCCCCATACTTCTTCAAGTTCTGTTGCCAGAGAAAACTACAGATGGTCTGAGAACAAGGACTTGAAGAGGTCAGGCCAACTGAAGGAAATGAACCCTTGAAGTAGATGATCAGAACTCAAAAATGAGACTAGTGGGCAGTTAATCCTACAACGAAATGTTTCTTCACCTTCAACAAAGATCTCAGACTGTATACAATGGACACCTCCTGGAATGTCCTGGCCAGTGTGGCTCAGTGGGTTGGAGCATTGTTCCATAACTGAAAGGTTGTGGGTTCGAATCCTGGCCGAAGCACATGCCTAGGTTACAAGTTTGGTATCCAGTCTGGGCGCGTACAAGAAGCAACCAATCGATGCTTTTCTCTTGCACCGATATTTCTTTCTCTCCCTCTCTCCCTAAAAGCAATGGAAAAAAAAAAAAAAAAAGTCCTTGGGTGTGGATAAAAAAATTTTTTTTAAAGATTGCTTTTATTTGCAAACATCACACTGACATTTTAGGGCACATTCCCTGCACCTGAAGGCCTGTTGCCTTCATCCCACCCTGCAAAGATAGACAGTTGCACTCTCCAGTCTTCACTATTTCACTTCATATCACAGATTCTAACTCTAGCAGAATAGTTCCTAAATGTGTCCTCTTTGCTTCTCTGCTCAGAACTGTCTCAAAAAGTGCTATCACTGTCCTGGCAAGGTGCTTCTGCTGGTTGGAGTGTCGTCCATACATGAAAAGGTCATGGGTTCAATCCCTGGGCGGGGTGTGTACCAGAGGCAAGTGATACTTTTCTCTCACATTGGTGTTTCTCTCTCTTTCTCCCTCTCTTCCTCTCTCTCTAAAATCAATCAACATATCCTCTCGGGTGAAGATTTAAAACAAAAAGTGTTGTGACTACTGAAGGTTACAGATGCAGTTGTCCCATGCATATCAAAGCAAGTTATGACATGTATTAAATTATGCTTAAAAAGCAGCAGACAAGTTACAACCCGGGCAAGTCCCTTCAACTCATCTCAGACACAGCCGTTTCCAGCCGTGTTTTATCACTTCTGTCCCTGTTATCCCAAGCCCTTCCATCTTTCACTCATCATGCCATTCACTCCAGGTTAGACTGAGCCCGGCCTTGGGGAGACAGCAAAGAACAACACAGACATGGTCCCTAGCACCAGGGCGCAGTCAGTCTCCTGATGAGGGTTTCGAAGGCATGTCAGAAGCGGTCTGCTAAACAGAGCTCTGAATGATCAGAGGGAGCAAATAGCAAACTGCTCCTAGAAAAGACCGCTCCCTGGTTATAGGAGCAGCCAATGCCGAGCTCTGAGCCCTATATGCACGTGGTACCTCCAAGGGGCAGTGAGAGGGGAGGGAGCTGATACCCAGTCACTGAGGGGTGGAAGCAGGATTGGAGTCTGGAAAGATGGATTGTCAGGGCCAGGCCATGTGGAACCCAGAGAGCCACTCCAAGGGCAGTAGATGTTTTAGCCGATTTATATTTTTAAAGGATCACCCTAGTTATGCATGGAGATTAACCTTATTGCAGTAATTTAATTAGGGGGTTCTTGCCATCAGGTGACTGAGGAATGAGCTAGGGTGATGGCTGCAGTGATGAAAAATGATGAGAACTGGTTGAATTAATAGTCTATTATAAAGGTAGAGGCAGAGCTAGTCTACGGCTGACTTAACTGGGACTAACTGCCAGTATATACAGAAAACAAAACCCGCTGAAGCCTTAACTTGATGGTGCCTTCTAACTAACAAAGCCCAAGTAGGTTAAACCTACATGTTTAGGCATTGGTAGACCACACATCCTTGAAACAGAGGGCTGTAAGAGAGTGATCTACATTCAATATTAAAGCAGCTCATATTTCTTTCTTTTAAGACTTTATTTATTATTTTTAGACAGGGGAAGGGAGAGAGGCAGAGGGGGAGAGAAACATCAATGTATGGTTGCCTTTAACCTGCCTCCAGCTATGGACCTGGCTGGCGACCTGGCTTGCAACCTGGTTATGTGCCCTGGCTGGGAATCAAACCAGCGACCTTTGGGTTCGCAGGCCAGCACCTTATCCACTGTGCCATCAGCCAGGGTGTCATATTTCTTCTGTCAGAACAACTGGGTTCCCCAGCAGCTCAAGTTAATTTGAAATGTTTGTTGTTGTGGTTGATTGCACATTTCTCAGATCTTACCTTAAATAAGTTCCCACATCTGCTCATGTTACACATGTATGGATGTGGTTTTCTACTTTAGCAAATGTGACCCAGTGCGGGTAATAGATTCTCCTTTGATGAGTTTGATTCCTTCAGGGCCTGGGGTCTATCACTGCAAACATTAATTCTCTATTACGTGTATCTGTCCACTTTAGCATGCAAAGGTGTAAGCCAATAGGAAGACTTAGTCATGAAATTCAAATACTTTACCTTTTTCAATTTCCCTAATCCCTGTGTTCATTCTAAAACCAGGGACCAAACATTTTCTGTCCAATCAATTAAGTGGATTACAAGTCATTGCGACTGAGTCCATTTTTTTCTTCTTGTTAACTTTTAAAAACTGGGTAGCAATGTTTGCTAAACAGCTTGGGTTACCTTCCTCATTGGGAAGTAGTGCAGCGTACTAAGTGACGGTTGTAAAGGTAAGACTATGGGGTGAATTTGGAGCTAGCTCCACCGGTTAATCAATCATGATCTAACTTCCTGAGCCTCTGTTTTTGCATCTGTAAAATGGGTCTAGTAAGTAGACCCATTCAGGCATGTTATCAATACGGAATGAGACGCTACGTAGGAAGTCATGACTGAAAATCAGTTAGCATGAGCTCTAGCATGGCATAATTTCTTATAAATATTACTGATCTGGGTTTCCCTTTTATGTTCATTAAGAACTTCCCATGTTGTGAAATGTTGAGCTATTAAATGCCTTTGTTCTGCCCCTGCCCTCCCCTTGTTATTTGCCAGGGCTGCCAAAACAAAGTATCAAAGGCTGGGTGCCTTAAACATCAGACATTTATTTCCTCACAACTCTGGAGACTAGAAGGCCAAGATCAAGGTGTGGGCAGGGCTGGGTTCTTCAGAGGACTCTCTCCTTGGATTATAAATGGCCTGCTTCTCCCATATGCATCTTCCCATGGTCTTGCTCTGCATGTGTCTGTGGATGTGTGTGTACTAATCTCTTCTCATGAGGACACCAGTCATATTGGATCGGGGCCCACCCTTATGACCTCATTTCATCTAATTATCTCTTTCAAGATCCCGTCTCCAAATGCAGTCACATTCTGAGATACTAGGGACTAGGACTTTCAACACATGAATTTCGAGGGGATAAATTCAGCTCATAACAGCCCCCTCACACCCCCTGCCTCAAAAGAAGTGTAAGAAAAACAGAACCAATGCAAAAGAAATTGAGTCCAAGCCTCATTTTAAAAACAAACAAACAAACAAACAAAGCCCCTGCTTTGCTGTGTGACCTTTGGCAAGTTATTTCCCCTGCCTCTTTGGCCCATATTTTCTTAATCATTAAAATAAGAAGGTTTAGAATAAGTGGTTCCTTATTTCTCTCCCTGCCCTTAACTGAACAGAGCTAAGCTTTTTCCACAATTTCTCACAGCAGAAAGGGTCTGAGATACAGCACGCAATACGGTTACTGAAACAAAACAAAAACATACCTTCTTTGTGGAATAAACCCAGGATGAAGTCTCTAGGAGGAGAGGATCATATTTAATTGCTTTCAAACCTTCTAAGCTATTTCAAGCCCTTACTCTAAGGCCATCATTTTACCCAATTTAGTTAGATAAACCAGAAACTCCACTCTGAATTTATCAATGTCCCCAAACAAAGTAATCTCATCAAGATTTGGGGCATAGATTGGCTTTGAGGGGAAGGGTGTATGATTTCAAACAGAGGGCTCCTTGAAAGAATGGGGGCGGGCGAAGTTTTAAAACAAACACACATACACGCAGAAACTGTCAAATTAAAACCAGCTTCCAAGCTGATAGGTTAAGCCATTAAGAGGGGGTAGGAAGGAAAAGACTGGCATGTTTCCTTTCCAGCTGTGTAGCTTCAGGTCCTAAGATATTGTGCAAACATCAACAGCCCCAATGAGACAGGGAGACAAGCAAGGATGAGGGTGAGAAAACAAACATGCTCATTCAAGAGGGAACACAGATTTCCTTGGAAAATGGCACAACTGCTGAAGCAACTGGAGTGGTAACACAAAACGTACCCTGGCTGGGTAGTTCAGTTGGTTGGAACATCGACCTGATACACCAAGATTGTGGGTTTGATCCCCAGTCAGGGCACATACAAGAATCAACCAAGGGCCCTGGGTGGTATGTGTTGGTGGGAGCATTGTCCCGTGAACTGAAAGGTTGGGCTGTGAAAATGCTTGTGGTTTGGATTCCCAGTCAGGATACAAGTTTGGTCCCAATCAGGGCATATATCAGAGGTGCTCGACTGATCAATGTTTCTCTTTCACATCAATATTTCTCTGCCTCTCTCTCCTTCCCTTCCCCTCTCTCTAAAATCAATGAACGTGTCCTAAGGGGAGGATAAAATTTTTTAAATTTCTTTAAAATCAGCCAATGAATACGTAATTGGAACAACAAAACCAAATTTCTCTCTCTTCTTATCTTGCTTTCTCTCTCTCTCCAAAATCAACCAATACATTTTTTAAAAAATAAATTGCGATTCAAATTTAGTCTGATATCCATGAGCTCGAGCAACTTTTGGCATTATTCAATCTTTTGTCCTGGGGGTAGCTTTTAATTTCACTTCAACTAAAAACAGCATCTGAAAATGAATCCATTGTTTCATTTTTGTTGTTAATACCAAGACCTTGGAAACCACAAAAAAAAAAAAAAAAAAAATCTAAACAAAAGATTAGTTTAACCAGATTCCCAAGCACAGGGATAATATGTAAGTACTTAAAATTATGTTATGGAAGATTAAAACATGGGAAGATGTCATAACATATTGTGGAATGAAAAGCAGGACGCAACACAACACAAACAATATATGGTACCATTTTAATAAGTGGCATATATATAGTGTATTCATAAAGTTTAAAATGGCTAGCTCCGATTAATTTCATGCTAGCTTATTTTTATTGTCTTCATTTTATTTTTTGAAATATTTCTATAACCACCAAGTTCTTTTTGTAATTGAAAATTTTGTTTCTCAACTCAAACTTAAAATCTCAGTTCCCTACAGTAAACCAGATACTGGAAAAAGCCCTAATTCATTCAGCTCTCCTTAAGTCTTGGTTTCCTCATCTGTAAGGGAAGACTGAATTAAAATGATCTCTATGTAGGCCCTTAACTCTACGAATTTCACAGAGGCATGTTAAGTTAAAACCTCAGCAGAATCCTGCTTAGGATTTATCAAGAAGAGGGGAAATGCAGCATAGGGTGTGGGGTGAGAAAGTGGTGTTCTTGTCTATATTAAGAAGAACCCCTCATTGGTATTTTTGCTAATTCAATGGAAAAGAGCTCCCAGTGCTAGGAGCGGTGGGTTGACTGGTTAAGTCCAGCAATGCTGAGCTGCCCGGAAGCAAGGCTGCTCCTCAGGGGAACCAGGCAGTGCTCCTGAGTCCAACCCCTTGCAGAAGAGGGCACCACCTGGCTGTTCTTTGTGACTGGAATAACCAGAACTACTCACCCACCCCTCAAGGGAAATAGGTAAAGAGAAGGACTTCACACCAGACTTGAAGTAAGTGAACTCCAATTTGAACCAACATCTTATCACCCTGGAAGTAGGAAAAGGTCAGAGAAGTATGTAGAATTAAAGTAGCAACGTAGAGAGGAGTTAAGAATGCGGGCTCTCAGTCAGTTTGCATTTTGGTTTCATCAGTTAAGTCTTGTGTGATTTTAGGCAGACTTCCTGATCTAAGATTTCTCATCAATAAAACGGGAAGCCTAGTTGGAAATCCATCTACCTGAGTTGTCTAGAGAATTACCTAAAATAAGGGACAAAACAATGGATAAAAGGCACTTAATAAAGGATATAATGAATGTTAATTCTTATTGTTATTAAACTAATTTCTCTCTATGTTCTAGATTAGATGCTCCTGTGATAAGCATCACATTGCTACACCCAGAGTTGATGGTCAGTAAGTATTTATTCAATCAAAAAAGGGCAAAATGCTGTTACCACATCTAACAATATTACATATGACACATTCTAATACAGATAGTACTTCAAATGCTTTCTGATCTAAGGTTTCAGGTTCCATAAATGAATATACTTAATTCTTCATTTTGCCTTCCCTTACAGATATTCCTTTTAAAAGGATCTAATGATTATCAATACACATAGATTGTTGAGACCATAAACTCTACAGTTTACAAACAAAGATGAGCTTGGTAAAATGCGTCCTCCTCTGAAATGAAAGAATAAATTTTATTTTTTATTTATTTTCTGCCTTTTAAAATTATCGTTCTTTTACAGTGGTCCCAATTTTCCCCCATGGCTCTCTACAGAATGAATTTTAGAATGTTAGCCAATAACAGCTCCAAATATAAGCCCAGGGAAAGTTGACACATGAGTAGGGTGCAGGACTAAAAATCTTTAAGAAACCGCCCTGGCTGGTAGCACAGTGGATAAGGCGCCGGCCTGTGAACCCAAAGATCACAGGTTCGATTCCCAGCCAGGGCAACATAAATAGGTTATAAGCCAGATCTCCAGTCAGGTCCGTGGCTGGAGGCAGGTGAAAAGCAACCATACGTTGATGTCTCTCTCCCTCTCTGCCTCTCTCTCTTCCCCTCTTTCTAAAAATAATAAAATAAAATCTTAAAAAAAAATCTTTAAGAAAGCAAACACAAGCATAAAACCATTCCATCTACATGGCCAACCCTAGCAGGGATACAAAACAGAACGATACTTATGAACTAAGCTCTCCGAAGGGTGGAGTTGGCTATATACTCGCAGATGGGCCTATCTAATTGCAGCTAATAGTGCTAATCACTGGTGGCTTCTGTACAGAAGCAGAAAGAGGCCTCAATTAAGATCTATGTCAGATCCCAGTTCAAAAAGTCACGGTGATCGTTTTCTCCATTTGAATGAAGACAGAAAGGTGTCTCTTAATTCAGTAAGAGAAGAGATGGTTCTGCTGGCAAGCAAGCAGTACCCAGGAAGCCCTTGAAACAGGCTGAGAATAAGGCCAGATGCGGAATTTGGAAGGAGGGGAGTCAGGATGGAGGCCAGAAGGAACAAGTCCCAGTGATGGATGGCCTCCCTGGCACATCTACCCAAGGTAGGTCCTGGGTTACAGTTAACTCTGTGTTTTCTACTAAAGGGCTGTCATGTTTCTCTTGGCCCGTGACCTTATGCCAGTTTCTTAGAGCTGGGTCTTTTCTTTTAAAACTTAATATTCTAGAAAGTTGTCAGTGGACGGGAGGATAGTATACAAGCACAAATGCATGTCCTGATCATCTTCTCCCTCGAACTTATTTTTGCCAAGTAAGTGCTAAATGAATCCATTCATTCAACAAATATTTACAGGGGGCTTGATATGTCCCAGCCAAAGACTAAGAACTGGAGATTCAACGGTAACAGAACGAAAAGTATGCCTACCTCATGGAGCCTCCCTGGTATTTCTTGGCCTTTGGGGAGGGTTATTTCTATTGGCTGTTGGCCATCACAGTTAAAATACTGACAAGGACAACTGACCAGAGCTTGGTGAGTATATGCAGACTGGGAATTGTTTTCTGTTGGTTTGCTTGTTTGTTTGACCAGACCAGATTTAGGGCAATTGTCACCTTTGCGCTCTTATCAAAGTAGCCTTATCATTTAGCCCTGGCCCGGTGGCTCAATCGGTTTGAACATCATTCCATACACCATTTTCTCTCTGCTCTCCCTTCCCTTATGGGGAGGGCTTAGAACTCCTGTCTTAAATCAGAATTAACTGAACAGGGGCTGCCCCTGATCTCATGGGAAAACAGAAGATGCAATAAAGACTCATGGTATCATTTGCACTAGCAGGGGTTACAGAGGTCATCTAGCTCAGTGCCCTCATTTGATGGGTGTAGAACCTGGGAAGGGTAATAAGGTTTTGCCCAATGTCACATGTAAATTAGAGGCAAGGGCAGGCCTGAACCACAATGTGCTGACACTCCATCCAGGGCTCCCCTCCCTCCTCTGAATCCTAAAACAAGAAGGTTCCTGTTGGCCTTAGTAGTTCAGGTGGACAGACCATTGTCCTAATATACCAAGGTTGAGGGTTCGATCCCCAGTCAGGGCACAAACAAGAATAAACTAATGAATGCATAAATAAGTAGAACAATAAACCAATGTTTCTCTCCTTCCCTCTATTTCTAAAACCAATGAATCAACTTTAAAAATAAAAACAAGAGAAATCTGATTAAAAAGAAAAAGAGGACTCATCTCTTAAAATCTCATCCTATCCTTCCAATCTCACTGTTCAGTGCTTCAAAAGGTAGGGGGTGGGGGAAGGTTGATTAAGCCATAAGAAATGTTTCTTTGAATTCCAGATGTCCCAGTTAGGTTCCTGGACCCCTCTAGAGTGGACACCCTCCACCCCCCAACCCCCACCCCCAATCTGGCTTCAAGTGCAGGGTGTGTCCTGGGTTTCTCTGCCTGGCTAAATGGGAACAGAGAGCCTGGTCCTTCCATGTCTGGGAAGAGGACAGGGACATAGAGTGGAAAGGGGCCATAGGCCCAGATCTGCACTTAAGCAAGGCAGAAAACCAGCATCTGCTTTTGCATCCTTTTCCACTCGTACATGCTCCTGGACAAAAGCCAGAAGCTAACTCAGACAGCTGGCAGAGCCACGCAGGAACCAGTGTTAGGAAGACGTGCACTCAGTTGTTGTTCCAATGGTGATGTGATAGGTTTGGTCGGACTCTCCCCACTCCTGTCCTATGAACACATCTGTGAGCCAACAGGTGTGGACAGCTGGAGGTGATGGGCGGAGGGGAGAGTCACCTGTGGAAACAGAATTGTTGCTTTCCTGCCTGGGAAACTAACTCACTTCTGGAGGGGCTGGTCCCAAGGTCTTGCTTTTTCAGCTGTGTGACTTAAATGACTTAATCTCTCCAAGCCTCTATCCAGACATCAAAATGATGGTTAATAATTGTAGCTCCAGGAGCTGTGTGTTAAGTGAGATAATCCATGTAGGATGTGCTAAGCCATTAATAAATGGTAGCTATTCATCATAACTCCACTATTCTTAGTCCCATCTTTCTAGTCACTGAGTTCCCTACAACCTAGACTTGGATTAAAAGAAGAGGCCAAGCAGAGGAACTCAGTCCACCAACCTACCTTTTTGGTCTGTTTCACATGTTGAAAGAGACACATATTGAGTTTGAGGAGAGAGGGGTTTCACAACAGAAGAGTCTGAAAATAGAGGAACCTATGTGTCTGGGTGGCCCAGGGACTTTCTTATTTATTTCCCTCTGGCCTACAGAAAATGGGAAACAAGTGAAGTGGAAACTGATCTGAGAAGGGAGCAACCAGGTAGCAGTTTTGGCTTCTTAGTAACATCTATCCCTAGAGGTTGCGACATATTCAAATGTCCAGTCCCCTTCCGATTAGGAGCACTGATTTAATCAAGGGAATGCACATTTGCATCCTAGTGAGACAGTCCTGTGGCTGTAAACATTTTATACTTTTTCAAATGTAATAAGTGGACATAAGTAGTTCTATGTGATGTGTCCATACATAAAGAACAGAGGGCCTGTTAGGATCTGAAGAGATTTTTTTGTTCTTTTTCAAATTCAATGTTATTTTTCTCTTTTCCAACTGAGGAGAAAGGGCAGAGAAAAAGCCATGGAACAGGGAGTTGTGAAGAAAATGCTAGAAAGGGTATTTGTAACCTGTGTCCCTCTAGGTTAGAAGCTGATTAGAATTGAAAACCATATAATTCAACTACGAAAAAAGTGTCATTTATTTAGGTCTACAGCCCCTATTTAGACTGTCACAAATGAGTGACAGGTATAATTCTGAGGAACGTTGAAACAACTTAACGCAGAAAAAACATGGTTTTTCTATAACATGCTGCTACTTTCTATTTGTTTCTGAAAACTTGTACTAAAAAAGTTTCCTAAGGAGTCTCTTTCTACTCCAGACCTTGGTCAAGTCTTCTTTGATTAATGTCCACATTCCAAAGCAACTGAGCTTCTCTAAATAAATCACTGTTTACGCTCTCGAATGTATCCGGGGTTCACAGATCACTTTCAGGCTTACTCCCTCATTTGAACCTTTTCACAGCCAAGGCAGATAAGCAGGATGGAATTTTCTTTATAAACAGTTCTACCACAGCGACTTGAATTCCCACAGGGAATCGATTTCTCTAGAAGTCCCCCCAGTGCTGAGCTGGTTCCATCAGTTACTAAGAGCTCTTTATTCACCTGACTCATCTTGCTGCTACCTAGGGAGGAAATAATCTGGCTGAGAAACCACACGCACGTCCTGAAAGTATTGGCTATGCAAACTGTTTTATTTATGCTGATACTGGCTTCATATTTTCAGGACAGATCTCGTACCTGTTCAAAATACCAAGTAACGCAAGAACACCCCAGACAGGGCCCGAGCTGAGATCTCCATGATCAGTTTATCGAGGATGCTTTCCATGCCTTCTTCGGCTTTGACTCTTTTACCCTGGAATTGCCCTTTGAGACGCCTTACAAGGATACAGCTGCTTGGGGTGACTGCTCTTCCTTTTTCCTTCAGTCTCCCAAGCTCTTAGTCCTCCATCTCCTCATATCTGCTCCCAATCCAAAGTGACATCTATTAAAGCAAGAAGGAGGTAAGATCGAAGGGGTGGGGCTGCACTCACCCCTGCTCAAGTGTTGCAGAGATCTCAGTGTTGCCCAAGTTCATAAGCCTCTCTTACTTACCCTCAAAAAAAAACAAAAACAAAAACAAAAACAAAAGCCCATGGCACCTACAACACTCACAATCACACCCTGCCCTCTGACCAGATGCTCTGGTCCCAATTCTCCAGGTCCATGTCTTCGGGCAATTCCCGAACACCTCACACCAAGGATACCACCTCCATGCAGAGGACACGCACTATTTGCTAGGCAGTATCTACAGGAACCCAATGAGTATTTGCAAAAAAACCAGTTCTGTGTGACTGGCCTCCTAGAGGGAATTCGGAACTCCTTCAAAACCTTTCAAAACCTCTGCTGCGCATGCCTCAGGGCAACAGGGGCTGCAAGACCCGAGTTTCATTGCCAGCCCTGCCCCCCAAATGCTCGCTCTGCAACACTGGATAACTGATTTTGCCTATCCATCTATGCTCCAATTTCCTGACCTGTGGAGTGGGTTTTTGTGGGGACTCTAATAGCAGAACACATAAAAAGCTCCGGAACCTGAGTGTTGGGTCCCTACCCCCTCCTGTGGTCAGCTTCCAGTGGTAGCTTCTATCAGAGGAAAACGGTGACAGTAGTTATTCAAACTTTCTACCTGTAGTGTTGATAGGATAGCTACTACCATTCTTAAAAATTGGTGTTAATAATCACTGAATAGAAAAAGAAAGAAGGCCATGTTACAGAATTGGTTAACAGTGGTTTGCCAGGTTCTACCTAAAGACTGCCTGAGTCTTTTGAACCATCTTACCAATCCCAAGTCATAGTGATGGTAGAGTCAGGGACATGAATTTGGTGTCAGCCACGTGGGTTGGTTTGTGTCCTACATTATAGCTCTGACCTGGGCCAAATGCATAGCATTTTCAGGTTTTTTTTTTTTTTAAATCAGAATAACTACAATACCTCTTAGTGTTGATTTGAGGATGAAATGAGACAAGGCATGTAATCAACACTTAAAGGGCGTGAGCTGTTCTTATGAGGAACATTTTTAAATTCATTTATTGATTTACTGGCTCATCATTAGGTATCTAGGTATTACCGGACATTGTGCTAGTGAGCGGAGACAGAGGTAAATGACAATCTAAGGTCCCTGTTCTGATTTGCCAGACCACCTCCAAAGTGCCAGTCTCTGACATTTAGAAGCAAGGACTAGTGTTGAGGTAGACAGTTCAGGTCAGAGGTGGGTAGATGACCTAAGAAGGCACAATGATATCTGAGGCCTGAGATACAGGGAAAGCGCCAGCCAATTCTACCAGCCAGAGAGAAACCCTCACCCCCTCCAGGAAACACAGGGTAATAAGAAGCCTTTCATCTCAGGAAGGCAGCACAAACAGGTGGAAGGAAAGACAACAAACAAAACCTTTAGTGGCCCCCAAATTGTGGTAGAGGGTGGTGCCTAGGAAGGTAAAGGGTAGAGACAAGGCCAAGAAAGACTGTCCCTATGGGTGCTCGGATTAGTGACATTGTAACTACTGGGTGGGGCAGCCTTCACAAGAAGAAATATAGAGAAGATAGTAAACTTAATTCAAATTCTACAATCTTACCATGAAAAATGTGCTGGAATTGACAGTAGGGGAACATATGTTATACTTAAATCTTTAATGACATTTTCTGTACATCTCTGTGTCCGTATTTTTGTTATCTAGGAAGATAAACATCTGAACCCTTGCAGTACAGAGATAACCTTGGTTACCTCTATATATGCAAAAGTGCAGAAGCATTTTATTCTGAAATAGACTCTTTGTTCATGGAAATATAAACCCAAAGCATTATTTTTTTAATTTACAAATGGATTTCTTGCTCCCAAAGACCAGCATTCCCTCCCCTACCACTCTTCTCTCTATCCCCACCCCTTCCCACAATAAATATCAGGCAGCGTGGCTTGAAGAAATTCACAGCCACTGTACATGCCTACATCCCTGTCAGAGCGGCTGGAGACCCAGCCCCAGCTTCAGGCAGAGACTGTTATGCAGCACCACGCCCGCATGCAGAGAGAAAGAATGGAAGCTGTGCAGAAAATGAAAGGAAGAGCATGCAGACAGGAACAAAAGGAAACCTCTCGCACACCGGAACCTGGAATTAGGGGCCAGCCACTATATCTGGCGGTGTTTAAGGCAAGTATCAAAGCTAAGCCTCTGTATCGTTCCCTAAAGGCGGCTTACAGGAAGCCTAGGAGAATGGGCGTGGCACTCCATGCGGTGTCACAGCTAAGTCCCATCAGAAGAACCATTGCAATCTTCAGACTAGGGAGAAACAGACTGGCAAATGCATGCCGGACATAAAAGAGGTGGCATGTATGCAGCCTACCGCCCGCATGCAATAGCATGAGAGCTAGTGTTCATCTCTCTGAGGTAGGGAGTTAAGTATTAAAAAACTGAGCTTTTGCCCTAATTATCCCCCCCCCCCTTATGATATATACCTTCTACAGCTCTTTGCAAAGACAACTGGCACTGAGAAAAATAGCTGTGCCTTGTAAAAGACCCACAATGTCTCTTCCATCATGGGAAGTCAATGATATCAAGTAATGAATGGTAAAGGAGGAATGGGTTTAAACCTATCACCTCTACCTGCAGAAAGATCGCTACCCATCCCAGCTTTTCCCCTGGGTGGGGGCGGGAGGGCGTTTCTCCCCTGGGACCAGATAAATAGCAGGTAGGGGTGGGGCACGCTTGTGTGGAGCCAGGCTCAGGCGCCTGAGAAAGGCAGGATGCTGCAACAGAAATAAGCCACTTGACGAAGTGCACCAGATGCAACAGCGGCTTCCTCCTGCCTGCAGAGCGGAAGGTCCCGCATGGCAAACGCACATGGTGTTCCCAGCATAACCAAATGAGTGCAAACAGACTCAGGCCCACAGCAAAACCTAATGAATTGGGGGCAAGCGAACTACAGTAGCAGGTACAGCTCTGACCTCGGGCAGCTGCACAGCCTCCCATGGGCCAGCTGATCACTTCCTTTGTTCGCCTTGCAAAGATGGAGTAGCCACCCATTCCCTTACTACACACCACACACACTACACACTACACGCACCGCCTCCACTACAGACAAAGCACAACTGCACTGCTTGGTACTAGACTAACAAATGCCAGTGGATTTTTTTGTTGTTTTGCTTTTTTTCATTTTTTTAAATGCCCATCCCAGTCTGTAGTATGGCCTTTCCATGTGGAGGCATCATTTCAGGGCATCCTGGAGGAATCTCAGCCCAGGGCGCCGGGTTCTGCTGCCTAGAGCATCTTGCTGGCTTCTATACCTGATAAAGGCACGTCCCTTCCCCACCCTGCCAAGGTGCTTGACCAGCGCATCTGACACCCGCAGGCTGTGAGTGGCTCAGTCTCCTACACAATGGCACTTGGACGCGGCGTGCACAGGGCGTGCGCCTGCGACTGCAAACTAAAATCTGCTCTAAAAACTCAAGTCTTTTCTTGGAATGAGGAGACAGGACATGAAAAATGTAAAATGCATCGAGGGCAAAAAAAAAAAGAAAAGAAAAAGAAAAAAGTTGTCATTCCCGTTACAACCACGTTAGCAGTCCAGTCCCAAATATGACGCACTGAAATATGAATAGGGTGAATGCAGGCAAGAAGGGGACAGGATGAGGACAGAAGGTCCGGATGCCCCATCACCCCAGCGTGTGGGGGGCACAGCCACCAGGCTGGAGCTGGGAGAGGGGCGCGGTCGGGCTGCTAAGTATTCCTGGGGTAAGGTGTCATCTCGCCACACCCCGCCCCACCAAAAGCACCTCAATCGAAAAGCATCACTGGCCTGGGGCAGCACACACCGACACCCTAGGAAGCGCAGGGGTTCAGGGCGGGCCGTGAGCCCTGTGTTCTTCGGGCACTACCGGGCAGTGGGAAAAGAGGCTACATAATCCTAAATTCTCCGCGCCAGTGTTTGGGTTTCCTCTTTGTTTTGTTTTCCCCAAACCCCAGGATCGCTCGGTCTTGGTGGCGCCCGTCGCGCCGGCTAGACTGACCGCCCCTCTCCACCTCCCAGACCGGGTCCCCGACCCTCTCCAGGGATCAGTCCAGAGGTCCAAGCCACCCCGCCCGCGGCGCAGAGGGACCCGGCAAGAGAGGGAGGGAGGCAGCGGCTCCCGGACTCACCGTGATCCGCGGGATGTTCTTCTTGCCTTGGTAGGACATGGTGGCGGCGGTGGCTGAGCAGCCGCGTCCCTCCCTCCTTCTTCGGCTCCCGTTCGCCCGGCGCCTTCCTCAGCGCACAGCGCCCCGAGATCAGGTGGAGCGAATGGTGCGCTGGCCACCGCCTCCCCTCGCCTCCGCCCCCCTCCCGGGCTCCCGCGGCGGCTGCCAGAGACAATAGTAAATCTCCCTGGTCTCCCTTCACCCC